>QARZ01033939.1:0-10339 GCA_013407115.1 Glycine latifolia
TTTCCCTCTTTCCTTTTGATTTCTTAAGATGAAGCTTACTCCTGAGGAGGAAGCACACATCCGCAAGACCGTCCCCCCTAAATCTGCATTTTGGTTTTGGGGTATCCCCCTTTCTGATGAAGAAAAGAAAAAGGATTTGTTAAAAGTTTCTTCTGGGGGTTCAGGGTTTTTGAAAAAGTCTCGTTCCAGATTTTCATCCACTCGTAGGGGTATTCACATAAGTACAGATTATAGTAATATGACTCCATCAGAGATTTTGGCTGAAAGGGCTCTTGAACAGACTTCCTCCATTAGGGCTGTTTGGATTAGAAACCCTTCTGAGAGTTTTCATTCTTCTAGGACAATAGGGTCTTCTAGAAATGTCTCGAAAATCCATGTTTATCTTCAGCGAATAGTACAAACTCTTCTCGTAACGTAAACCGAGATCCTTTAGAAACCACCTTTGAGGTTCACTTCGAGCCCTGTTCGAAGTGTATGGATGAATTCCATTATTGTGCCCAAATCGGACAGTATAAACGAACTGGTGAGATCCTCGCATCATGTCGTCACAATCCAGTCCAAAGGGCCATTCCTGCGGGGGCCAGGGTTTCTCGATCATTCTTGTCGGATTCCGAGACCAAAATGCCGACTTCCTCTTATGTTAGCTCGGCGACGGTCGTTTCTCCGACTCTTCATCTCTCAACTACACCTCCAGGTATTCATTACTAATTTCTTCTTTTTATTTTGTCGTAGGTTGTTATGGATACTCCATCGGTGGAAATGATTGACGAGTCCCAGTCAGCAGGATCTCAATCCGACTGTCCCTCCCCCATTCTAATTTCTCAATCCGACTGTCCATTTTGAACCTGGGGAGCATTGCAACGCTCCCTATTGGCAATTAGGATGGGTTTTCTATCCGACCCCCTGACCCGGATGAGCCCATCTGCTCGTGTGCCGGGGAAGATGAGCCCAATTATTTTTTCTTTTGTAGTGACGTGGTCACACGTCTAGGAATCCGATTTCCTTTGTCGGATTTCGAAATGCAGCTTCTAAACCATCTTCACTTGGCCCCCTCCCAATTACATCCAAACAGTTGGGCTTTTGTGAAATATTTCGAGGATTTGTGCATGGAATTAGGTATTCATTGCACTGTCCCTCTCTTCTTTTACTTCTTTAATGTTCATACCGGCCGTATTGGCCAGGAACCTCCAACTCGGAAGGGATGGACTTCTCTCCGAAGCCGCTCTGGCCACCATCTTTTCTCTATTTTCACTGATTCTTTTAAAAACTTCAAAAATATTTTCTTCAAAGTTGTAGCCGAAACCAACAAACAACCATTCTTCCTCTGGGGTCCAGAATCACCTGGTGTTTAGTGGAATTTCCCGCTCTATTGGACCCAAGATCATCATACCTGTACCCCGGCCTCCTACCGCTTTGATGAGTCCAGCCTCTCTGACATAGAGGCGTCGGCGCTCATTCGAATTAACTTGCACCGGGAAGCTCAAGGTTTATTGAATGTTTTAAAGTTGTATTGTATTTTACCTTTTCCTGCATTTGTCTTTAACTATTTGTTTTACAGCTGCCTCGATGGAAGACCCAACTGTAGACCTCGTACATCGCCCCGAGAAGAAGGCTGCTGGTGGTCGGCGTCTTCGCTACATTCAAAGAATGCCGGTGAAGAGTTCTGTCAAGAGACGTCGTACTGATGTTACAGCCACCCGTGGTCTTCAAGAGACGATCCCTATTGAAACAGGTAAAGTTGCATCTGCGGCCGAGCATGTGGATCAGGATAACCATCTTGACCTTATCCCGGGTACCACGGAAAACTTGCGGCTGACCCTTCCACCACCATTGTTGTTACTACTACTCCGACTGCTTCTTCATTGGCGCCGGGATGCCTCTGGGAAAGGGGAGTTGAATACCTTTTCCCATTTACCAAGGCCCCCAGGCATTTCTCGGATTCGAGTCCCTTTTCCGACAATGATATCCGGGAGCTCGACCAACTTCATTTGCAGGCGTTTAAGTGTGCTTCTTTGGTGCCAAGTTTGGTATCATTGAAGTCTCGGCATATCAAGCTTAAGGATGAAAATATGAAGCTAATGGAGGAGCCTGTTGCTTCCCACGAGGAGTTACATACCGCGAATGAAGGTCTCACCTCTGTTCGTGATGAACTCCAAGTGGTGAAGAAAGATGCCAACTTCTTTAAAACTTCTTATGATGCCGCTGCAGCAGATGCGAACAAGGCCCGGGATGAAGCTACTTCTTTGGCTCAGGAACTTGCCCATTTGAGGGTTCTATACGAGCAATCTCAAAAGGAGGCTGAAGAAGCTAAGTCCCAAACCGGGCTGATTCGTAAAGAAATGGCCGAGCTCCAAGAAGTATTGGGGTCGGTGGCGGAGGAGGCCTTCTCGAATGCATTGGATCAAGTCCAATGTTTAAACCCGGGGGTAATCTTAAACTTGCAGGGGACTCACTGTCGAGCATATGTTGAAGATGGCGCGTTGGTCCCCTGTGTTCCTCCCGAGATTGATTTCTCGACCGAAGACTCCGAGATTGTCGCTGCCGGTGAAAGAGATGCGCCACTTTGAAGGGCCGGAATGCCAGTTCCATATGTAATTCTTTGTTTTTCAAACATCTTTCGTTTATTGCCATACAATATTTGATTTGCTATTTATATGTTTCTGTAGCCGACTCGGGCATATTTACATGCTTGAATATTTTATTTGGCTCCAACGGCCAAGTATCACATTGCCCGAATTAGTAATCAGGAGTTGAATATCGGATTTTGGATCCCAGTTTTATGAAACCGGATTCCAATCCTAACAATCAACGTGTTAAACCTTTAATCAATGAATGTGATTCTTTAATCACTCATCCACGAATAAACGATAATATCAGCCTGATCAGGGTCGAATTAACACATCGAACAGTTGTTAGGTCAATAGAATTTGTGCACAATATATTTATAACTTCCTTGTGATAAGGACTTTTATTCATATTCTTCGAAGATAATTACATAAGTTCATGATCTCAATGATAGATTTACACGAGCATTATATTCCCGGCTTAGAAAATCAATTAATGAGAAACACATGAATAGAAGCTTCAAATATTATTTCATGATCTCCATGAAAGATTTACGCGAGTCGGCATATCGGATCCCGGCTTATAAAATCAATTAAGGAAAAACACATGAATGAGAACTTCAAATATTAATCCATGATTTCCATGAAAGATTTACGCGGGTCGGCATATCGGATCCCGGGTTATAAAATCAATTAAGGAAAAACACATGAATGGTTACTGCGGCTAAGAACTTTTAGCTATAATAAAATTTTAGTTTGTCAGCATTCCAAGTGCGCTTCACGTCCTTTCCGGCAAGGGTCTCTAGCGTGTATGCTCCCTGTCCGAGATTTTGTGTGACTTGGTATGGTCCTTTCCAGTTGGATGCTAACTTCCCATCTCGGGCATTCTTGTTTCCGATATCCGCTCGATGTAATATGAGATCACCCTTTTCAAAGGACCTCGACTTTACCTTTCTGTCGAACTTGCGGGCTGTTATCTGCTTCATATGTAGATCTCGATGATGAGCCATAGTCCGGACTTCTTCTATCAAGTCTAGGTTGGCAGCTAACGTTGCGTTGTTATCTCCTTCATTAGACATATGTTGTCTTCTCCATGATGGTTGGCCAATCTCTACGAGTATCATTGCTTCGCAACCATACGTCATTCTGAATGGGGTCTCTTGCGTGGCTGTCTGGGCCGTGGTTCTATGTGCCCATAAGACATAATACAACTGCTCGACCCAGTTTGGGCCGGCTTCATGCATTCGCTTTTTCAACCCATCCAGAATGATTTTGTTTCCCGCTTTTGCCTGGCCGTTGGACTGCGGATGTTCCACTGATGAGAAGTGATGTTTTATACGGAACCCGGCCATCATTTCTTGAAACTTCTTATCCGTGAATTGTGTCCCATTATCTGTGATGACTTCTGCCAGAATCCCAAATCTTGCCATTATGATGTGCTCAAAGAACTTTTGAACTCGGGCCGAGGTGATGGTGGCTAAGGGCTCGGCCTCGATCCATTTTGTAAAGTAGTCGACGGCTACTATTAACCATTTCATTTGACCCTTCGCTGCCTTAAATGGTCCTAAAAGGTCCATTCCCCACTTGTAGAAAGGTCATGGTGTCGTGATCGAAGTTAACTCGGCTGGTGGAGACCATAATATCTTTGCGTGCTTCTGGCAACTGTCGCATTTCGTGACATGGTCTGCTGCGTCTGCCTTCATCGTCGGCCAGAAATATCCAGCATGAAGAGCTTTCAATGCTAAAGATCTTGCACCCATATGCTGACCATTAATGCCTTCATGTATTTCGATAAGCACGTACTCGGCTTGGTCTGGGTTCAAACATAATAGCATTGGAGTATGGAGACCTCTTCGGTATAATCCGCCATCCACTATTGTGTACATAGCAGCATCTTGAATTAGCTTCATTGCTTCTATTTCGTCATCTGATATTATCCCTTGTTCCAGATAGTTGATGATAGGCCTCCTCCAGTCCTCGGCGATTGAGATTACCATGATGCATGCGGGTTGGGTAACTTCTTGTTGAACGACCGTTCGATGGTTGTCCGTACCTTTTGTGCTTGCCAGTTTTGACAAGATGTCAGCTTGGGCATTTTCTTCTCTCGGGATGTGGGCGATTATGACTTCATCGAATTCTGCTATTATTTCCTTTACTTTAGCAAAATATTTAGCTAATAAAGGCCCTTTAGTTTGATATCTTCCTTCAATCTGCGAAGAGACAAGTTGTGAATCGGTGAAGACGTTGACTTTTGGGGCTCATTGTTCCCTAATCTGCCTTAGCCCGACAATTAGTGCTTCGTATTCTGCTTGATTATTGGATGTTGGAAAATTTAGTTGTAATGAGTGTTCGAGTGATATTCCTTCTGGATTCTCTATGATGATTCCGGCTCCACTTTCCTTGGAATTAGATGAGCCGTCAATGTACAGTTTCCATACTAAATTTTTCTACTGGTTTGGGGACACCGGGGTTAGCTCTACTAGAAAATCAGCTAAAGCTTGAGGCTTGATGGCGTGCTGGGCTTCATATTTAATATCAAACTCGGACAGTTGGATGGCCCAATTCATCATCCTTCCAGCTAAATTCGGCTTCTGTAATACTTGCCGGATAGGTTGATTTGTTCTGACGACAACGGTATGGCTTTGGAAGTATGGACGAAGCCTTTTCGCCGTTGTAAGGAGAGCGAAAGCCACCTTTTCGAACTTTTGGTATCGTAACTCTGAGTTCTTGAGGGCTCGGCTCATAAAATAAACCGACGACTGGGACTTGCCAACTTCTCTTACTAGTACGACACTTATGGCTTCTTCTCCGACCGAGAGATACAAGATTAGTGTTTCTCCGGGATCTGGTTTTGAAAGTACTGGGGGCGAAGCTAGAAATCTTTTAATCTCCTAAAAGGCCGCTTCACATGTCGGGTTCCATCCTACGTTAACCTCATTTTTCAACAATTTGAAGAAGGGAAGTGCTTTTTCCGCGGATTTTGGGAGAAACCGTGTTAGGGCGGCCATTCTTCCCGTCAGCTATTGGACTTCTCGCTTGTTGGATGGGAACTGCATGTCCAAAACAGCCTTGCATTTGTCCGGGTTTGCTTCTATTCCCCTGTGAGTAAGCATGAATCCTAAGAACTTCCCGACTTTTACTCCAAAGGCTCACTTCAATGGATTTAAGCGTATGTTGTGCTGCCTTAGTTTACGGAAAGTCTCTTCTAGATCCCAGATATGATCCCCACTCATAGCTGTTTTTGTTATCATGTCGTCGATGTATACCTCATTATTGCGTCCCAGCTGATTGGCAAAGACTTTGTTCATCATCTGTTGATAAGTAGCCCCGACATTTTTCAATCCGAACGACATTATGTTGTAGGAGTAATTCGCTTCAACACCCCGGAATGTCGTCTTTTCTTGATCATCCGGGTACATGGGTATCTGATTGTGGGAGTAGGCGTCCATGAATGATAGTAGTTGGAACCCGGCAGAGTTATCTACGAGTTGGTCTATACTCGGCATTGGGTATGAGTCCTTGGGACAAACTTTGTTTAAGTCCGTGTAATCAACACAAACTCGCCAATTCCCATTGGACTTTTTTACCATTACCACGTTGGAGAGCCACGTGGTGTATTGTATTTCTCTTATGAATCCGGCCTCAAACAACTCCTTGATATGCTTCTCCAAAGCTTGCCTTCTGTCTGGGCCGAGCTTCCTATTCTTCTGCGCCACTGGCTTAGAACCGGGGTACATAGCTAATTTGTGGCAACAAAAGGTAGGCTTGATTCCGGGAATCTTGGAAGCTTTCCAAGCAAACACATCTTGGTTTTCTCGGAGGCATTGGATTAATTTGCCTTTGGTTTCTGGATCGTTCTGCTTGCCTATGTTTGTGATTTGCTCCGGGGAACTTTCGATCTGAACATCTCCAAGTTCATCTACCAGTTCTGGTCTCCATTCTTCAACATCCCGCATATCTAGCTCCACCAGGTTGATCGGCTTTCAGAATGAATGTTTCTCGATTTTTGTTCTGTCGGGTCTCCTTGTCCTATCCGAGGTGGTGAAGAGGGGCTACCTTCACTTTCTCTTACTGTATTATAATAACATTGCCTGGATTCCTTTTGATCTCCACATATGGTGATGACTTGGCCGTTGTTTCCAACCATCTTCATCTTCTGGTGTTTGGTGGACATCAATATGTCCCACTTGTGAAGAGTCGGTCTGCCCAGGATGATATTGTATGGTGAAGAGAACTCGGCGACGGTGAATGTGACTCTTTCTGACCTAAAACCCTCCTTTGTTCCCAGTGTGAGTCGGATGTCAATGGAACCTTTGAGGCCGGTGCTTCCATCGTTGAAACCTATCAACATAGTTTTACATGGTTTCAAGTCTTCTTCATCCAAGGTCATCTTTTTGAATGCACTCCAAGTAATGATATCGGCTAAACTACCATTATCGACAAATATTCTTTTAACTCGGCAATTAGCTACTGTCCCTGTTATCACGAGGCTGTCCTCATGACCGGGAACCACCCCTCTCATGTCTTCCTCGGTAAAATAAATTAGCGGGGGGTGTGGTTTTCTTACTGTTCTCTTTGAATTTCGGTTGAGCTCTTACCGACATGACTTCTTTGAGATATTTCCTTCGCTGGTTAGCAGTGTCGCCTCCTCCTCCCATGGCTCCTGAAATCACGTTGCATTCAAATTCGGGTTCCAGGAAATTGTCATCCTTCTTGTTGTTCTTTTCATCTCGGCCTTTGAGTTCGTATTTAAGGCCTTTTCGCTTGCCTTGTTGCCCCTGGGTCTTGATGACATACTGTCTCAGTTTACCTTCGCGGATAAACTTTTCTATTGCATCCCGGAGATCCCAACATTGATCAGTCGTATGTCCCGATCCGTTGTGAAATTCGCAGAACTGAGAGTAGTCTAGTCCCTCCTTTTTGAAAACTGGACGAGGTCGATCTACTTTCCTCATTTTCGTTAAGGCAACTTCTCTCTATATCTGGGCTCGGGAAGTATTTAATGGAGCGTATTTATCGAACTTAGTTTCATACTTCCTAGGCCTGAAACCGGGGTCAGGAACATTTCTCGGAGGTCGGCCAATGTGGATATTCGTAGGATGTCGACTGGTGTGTGCGTTTTCCTGATGTCGGTTCCTCGGTGGAGAAGGTTTGCTTCTATTTTCCTTGGGAGCCGAGTTGGCAATCTCCATCTGCTCCAATTCCAAATACTTTTTTGACCGCATCCTGAATTCCATGAGGGATTTTATAGGGTCTTTGTAAATCGACTTGGCAAGACGGGATGATCCATTGAGCCCGGATGATATGAGATGTACGTGTACTCTTTCCTTTAGACCTTGTACTTGTAGGGCGGCTTCCTTGAAGCGATCCAAGTAACTTTTCAAAGTTTCTCCGGGTTGTTGGCGTATCTTACCCAGAGCGAACTCGGACTTAGGCTGTTTCTTACAGGTCACAAAATTCAATAAGAATCTTTGTCCGAAATCTTCAAAATTTCGAATAGACTGCGGTGGCAAAGTGTGAAACCATGTTTGTGCAGCTCCAGTTAAAGTGGTAACGAAAATCCGTGAGATTATTGGCTCATCAATACCCCGAATGCACATTTGCATGTCGAACTCGTCAATGGGCACATGGGGATCCTGGCTCCCATCATATTTTGATATGAACGATCCATCGAAGTCCTCTAGGAATTGAGCATCTACTATTTCATCGACGAATGGGTTGTTATTCTGCTGACCCCGACGGTATTTCCTTCGGTACGTGCCATCTTCTTTCCTGGGCCGAGGTATGATTTCTGCTGCCGGGCTCTCTACTGCTGTATGGTTTGGGATTTCGATTGGGGAGATGCGGAATCTTTGGTCATTACGTGGCCGGGAATGAGACAATCCACCCAGCTCGGAATGACTGATCGGTTCCTCATTCCCAACCTCAGTAGTGGGAACCGAGGTCGCCTGACTGCGCCTTCTTGCTATAAGATGAGGTTGTCTGTGATTTTCTTCTATTGGTTTCTCCATACTTCTAATCCGCTGCTCTATGTGTTGGATGCGACGGTTTTCATCATGTATCCGTTTGGCACTGCGCTCGTCCAGTTGTGCAAGCAGGTTCTGGGCGACTTCCTATCGTTGAAGCTCATATCGTTTCTCTAGATTCTCAATTCGGGATAAAATTGAGTCCAGAGCAGCATGAATGAAGTGCTGAGTTGTCGCTGGTTTTGCCTTGCCAACTGGTGGTGGATTGGCACGCAGTGCTGGTATAGCTGGGGACGAAGCGGTATCTGAGACAACATCTTCTACCACCACGTTCTCCTGAATTATGTTTCTTAGTGGTTCGTCTCGTCCTTCAATCTAATGGCTTCTTGTAAAGAAGTAAAAGAAGAGAGGGACGGTGCAAGGAATACCTAATTCCACGCATAAATCCTCGAAAGATTTCACAAAAGCCCAACTGTTTGGATGTAATTGGGAGGGGGCCAAGTGAAGATGGTTTAGAAGCTGCATTTCGAAATCCGACAAAGGAAATCGGATTCCTAGACATGTGACCACATCCCTATAAAAGAAAAAATAATTGGGCTCATCTTCCCCGGCACACAAGCAGATGGGCTTATTCGAGTCAGGGGGTTGGATAGAAAACCCATCCTGATTGCCAATAGGGAGCGCTGCAATGCTCCCCGGGTTCAAAATGGAAGAAGTATGAAGTACTTCGTAGGTAACCCAAGGAAATTTAGAAATTAGAAGGGGGGAGGGACAGTCGGATTGAGATCCTGCTGACTGGGACTCGTCAATCATTTCCACCGATGGAGTATCCATAACAACCTACGACAAAATAAAAAGAAGAAATTAGTAATGAATACCTGGAGGTGTAGTTGAGAGATGAAGAGTCGGAGAAACGACCGTCGTCGAGCTAACATAAGAGGAAGTCGGCATTTTGGTCTCAGAATCCGACAAGAATGATCGAGAAACCCTGGCCCCCGCAGGAATGGCCCTTCGGACTGGATTGTGACGACATGATGCGAGGATCTCACCAGTTCATTTATACTGTCCGATTTGGGCACAATAATGGAATTCATCCATACACTTCAAATAGGGCTCGAAGTGAACCTCAAAGGTGGTTTCTAAAGGATCTCGGTTTACGTTACGAGAAGAGTTTGTACTATTCGCTGAAGATGAACATGGATTTTCGAGACATTTCTAGAAGACCCTATTGTCCTAGAAGAATGAAAACCCTCAGAAGGGTTTCTAATCCAAACAGCCCTAATGGAGGAAGTCTGTTCAAGAGCCCTTTCAGCCAAAATCTCTGATGGACTCATATTACTATAATCTGTACTTATGTGAATACCCCTACGAGTGGATGAAAATCTGGAACGAGACTTTTTCAAAAACCCTGAACCCCCAGAAGAAACTTTTAACAAATCCTTTTTCTTTTCTTCATCAGAAAGGGGGATACCCCAAAACCAAAATACAGATTTAGGGGGGACGATCTTGCGGATGTGTGCTTCCTCCTCAGGAGTAAGCTTCATCTTAAGAAATCAAAAGGAAAGAGGGAAAGAAGAACCCTAGAGTGAAACAACCAACCTAGAGAAGCAAAGGTACTTATGTATAGGATAAGGAAAACATGCAAAGAAGAACACAAAGCAAATGCAAGAATCAAAGGAAAAGAACAGTACAATCGACTATAATAATGCAGATAGCGGTAAATACCTGGGGATGGTGAAAGCCTTTGAACGTCAGAAGGTGATGGGTTGGAGAGGATTCGATAAAGGGAAGAAACACAGAAATGCCAGA
>QARZ01033952.1:0-10282 GCA_013407115.1 Glycine latifolia
ATAACCTAAACTAGCCTAATAACTAAGATGTGTTTGCAACACATCAAATAATTCCCAGATTTGAAAGTTGTTGTCCCCAGCAACAGAAAGAATTCACGACTAAGCATGAATCAATACTCAAACACAAACCACAATTTACAATCCTAGAGTTATCATGCTATGTATGATCAAATTCACATCAAAGCCTCATGGTACTTTCACTGCTGTCAATCCATGAGAGTTACTTGAGTGTTCCTCACAAAGTTGTGTTTAATCACTCATTCACTCAAGTGTATAAGGTTATAATGACTCTCTTACTCAACAATATCACAGCACTACCATAAGCTTGAAAATATTCTCAACAGTCGCAAGTATGACTTGATCAAAAGGTCTTTCCAGCTTGTAACATGGCTGGGCTAAGGGTAGGAATTATTTGGATAAGTAGCTTAATGAGAGGCTAGATTCAGTCCCCTAAGCCCACAACATGCTTCTTGTCTTCTTTTTCAAAACTTGGTTCTTTATTCAATACTTTATTCTAATGTAAAAATAGAATAATAAACTTCTCTTTGGATTTTGAAATATTTTTTTTTTTACACAAAACATAGCAATCAATAACAAAATTAAAATCTACTGCATCTTCTCAATTTCCAGCTGATGGACTTATTGTTATCCAACTTGGATCATGCTTGTTCATTCTTGTTCTTCACCACCAATTGGATTCACTTGTGTTCCTTGATACCTTGACGGATAATTCCCTGTTTTCCACTGTTATAGACTTAATTCAACCTTTTCTAGCCTCAGGGATTTGGTTATTTGGATATAGCTCTTGATTTGGGACATTTTGAAATGAAAGGCTTAGGCTCAACTAAGGTGCAATTGGAAAAATAATTGAAGGTGAGAAAATTTGGCCCTAGTTTCAGAAGAAAAATTGCCTTGATCATATCAAGTTACACCTGCATCCAGAGAAACAATTCAAGTTCCAGAGTACCATGAAATTGGAGTTCCTCGGAAAGAAAACATTACCGCTGTTTAGCTCAAATCCTTACAGGTATTCAACTCAAGTCAATCTCAGCTGACTGCACTTCAAGCATCATTTAAACTTCAACATTCATTTCACATACCAACAATCAAATTCCATTCATGCATCATGTAATTCATGTTATGTTTCATTTCATCAAGCTTTCATCCATAAATCCTATCCATCAATGTGTCCATTTACTTGTATTCTGAAAAATTGGATGTGCTGCTTATTTTTGAAAATAAATTTGAAAATTTCTGTTAGACGTCATTTGTTTCTTGATTGGGATTTGCGAAATAATGCGTAACCATTCCCAGATTTATAGGTTGCTGTCCCCAACAACCACAAATAAGGTCACATCGCTTTGGAAAATTTTGAGCATTATTTGGAAAATCGCATTCAATTCAACATTGATCTAACAGTGTATCATATATATATAAAAATGCAGAACTATAAAAATGTGTAAAATGTGATGTAAATGTCTGGTGCTGAATCATAAATCAAACATAGAATATAAAAACCAGAACAAAAATCTAAAACAGAACGGAAACAGAAAAATAAAATATGTCCTGATCACTTCTCTCCCTGTCTACTCTAGATAACAACTGCGGCCTCTGCGGGGTCCTGAGTGGGTAGCTCGGTGGCTGCTACTGCTGTGTCTGAAGTCTGTGGAGGTATATGTGTAATATCGTCTAGAGGAGCAAGAGGAGTCTCTGTAGCTGGAGGTGCTGCTGGTGTAGGAAGAGGCTGGTACTCAGATGCAGGAATGCCCAGGTGTCTGCAAATGGCTCCTAGCATACTGGTCTGCTGGGCTAGCTGAGTCCGTATAAACTCCTAGAAAGCCAGATACGTGGGGGAGTCTGTGAAAGGTGGCTCATGGCCAGGAGTAGGGGCTGAGGTTGGTGGTGCTGCATGTGCCGGTGGCTGAACTGGCTGGGGCTCCTCTGGTGCTGGGAAGTCTCTGGGAGAGCGGGCTGCAAGCTCCTCTGGTTTGAGCTTTGAAGCTCTGATTACCTGTTCATCAGCAGCAGATTCCACTGCGTCCAAATAGGTCTTGTGGCCCATGAGTAATGAGATTGGAACATCCATAGGTTCGTCGTCTGAGATTTCAACACCCGCATGGCGACACAAGTGCAAAATCAAGGACGAATGGGCCAGCCAAGACTTGCTGCTGGCATCCTGGATCATATGCAAAATACGGTTAGAGAGGATGTTTGCTATTAATAAATTACCTTCTCCCCTGAGTACATAAAGCAGGACAACCCTCTCCACATTCACATCAGTCATATTAGTAGAAGGAATGACTGTATGGTTTATGAACTGATGCCAGAAGGCGGCATCCCCTACTAGATCATGTTTCCTCAGCTTATCTGGTATGTAATCCATGCCTGGCTTGGCTTTCCATGCTGTGTAGAGACCTGTAATGGTGTGTCTGATGGTAGTGGCGTGCTGAGGTACTTCATCTCTGTACATCTTGGTTAGCGCATCTGGCTGCATCCTCAGGAAGAGGTGACCGAAATCACACCCATCGAATGGGTCATAGCTGGTGTCTAGAAAGCGCTCAATGGCTCTCTCGTCAAAGGAAACTTGGAGTCCCCTGACCCATGAAAGTCTACTCCTCGCCACTGTGGAGGGATTGACATTGGCTAGGAACTCTTTAAGGATGGCGCTTGAGCTAGGCTCCGGAAAGCTCACCAACCTTTGCCACTGACGTCTGAGAATCACCTCCCGAACTGGGTTCCCCTCTGGTAGTGCGTCCCACAAGATTTTTTTCTCTAGGATGATTTTCTTTGGAAGATACCAGGTGTCAAAGCGTTCCTGGCACTCAGCTGATCTGAATCTGCCCTCATCAAAATCTGCAACGCGAGCTCTTTTGCTACCCCCTGCTCCTATGGTCTTCCTTTTGGCTTTAGCTACTTGTTTGCCCTTGTGAGCACGATATGGTGTTGTGGGTTTTAACCAAAGTCATCACCTAAGGCACAATTCTAAGGTCAAACCAATGTACTTAATCGTATTCACTTCATAGCATTCTATTAAATTAAGGCCTTATGCATATTGAATCAACTTTGGCATTAATTCATTCCAATATCTCTTTCAGGCATTTAAACAAACATGTAATGGGCATATAACCAAATCAACACACCATGCCTATTTGGATCATATCACACTCCCATTTGAACAGAATCAATGACAATAAAGCCAAATGCAGAAGCAAATAGGTCTCTACCCTATGGTTTTCCAAATTTGTCATCAAAATTGATTGTGAGGATATTAAGCAATGACATTGGGTTTCTATGGTTCCTATTTAATTCATTATTCATCACCAAGCAATTAAGGTTCAGAAGTGTACCTTGTCTCCAGCCATTGTGTAAATTTCAAGCTTGGTCCTAATGAAGCAAACCTTTGCAGAGACTTTTGAGAGCGAAGATGGTGAAGAATGTGAACGGAAGAAAGAATGAGAGTGTTTAGGCTTTTAAAGGGAGAATTGAATTGAGGGAGAAGTTAATGGAGGTTAATGGTGGGCTAAGGTTCTGGGCAAAAATGGTGGAGCGGTTTTGAGGGAGAGAAGAGTGAGGCGCGAATGAGAGATTTCAAACTTAAAAACAATTCCCGCGATATCGCGCGGACCTTGGCACGAATCGCGCTATTACGAGCAGAAGAGGCTTTTGTTTCGACTAATTCACGCGAATAGCGCGGTATCTGACGCTATCCGCGTTAGTTGGCACTGAAGGGACCTTCAGTCTCGAAAGTTTCGCGCTGATCGCGCCATCACCACGCGAGTAGCGTGAACAAGCCGTATTTATGGCGCTGATAGCGCCAATCCTGGCGCGAGTCGCGCGGGATCCTTATGAAAGGTTCTCTGCCTCGAATTGTTGGCGCTGTCCGCGCCATTACCACGCTATTAGCGTGAAATTATGCAGATTCTAGATTTGGGTTCGAACATCTCGCGCTGGCCGCACGAAATTCACGCTATCTGCGTGGGTTGGCCGTGACTATGGCGCTGATAGCGCCACATATGGCGCGAGTCGCGCCACACATTTGACTGCTGTTTTTTTTTTTTTTTGTTAGCCCTAACTAAAGTTAATAAGCTTAATAAATTGACTACAATTGAATAAAACTAACCTAATGCTAAGGCTATCAATTTCTAGAAAGGAATTAAACTATCTAATGATGCTAGAAGTTAATTTTAGCTTGAATATGCAGTGGAACATTTACTGTTATCTAGTTCTAAAATGACTGCCACTTTGAAACTATTGAAATTGTAAAAGATTACATCTAACAATGCATGAATAATGATTTATGCAAGAATTTAATCTACTGCTAGGCAAAAGGATTTGAAACACCTAATATTAATGCTGGGGTTCTAAAATACTACCATAGAAACTACAGAAAAATAACCTACTGCTATCAGAACGTAATAGAACTTAAAATAGCAGTTATATACATTACCATTGTGCTCGTTTAACGTCTTAAGCTAGACGTTTACAGACATTTAGATCTCAGTGGCATTGAGTGGAACAGAAGCTGAAGTTCTGTCCACCTCTCCTCCAAAATAATGCTTCAAACGGTAACCATTTACCTTGAAAGCTCGGTCGCTATCCAAAGGTGAAATTGCTACTGTGCCATAAGGATACACTTCTCTTACAAGGAACGGTCCAGACCAACGGGACTTTAATTTACCTGGAAAAAGTCGCAGACGAGAATTATAGAGCAGCACTTGTTGGCCAGGAACAAACTCCTTTGGGCGGATTTGATTATCATGCCACTTCTTTGTCTTTTCTTTGTAGATTAGGGCATTCTCATATGCAGCTAACCTGAACTCATCTAATTCATTTAACTGAAGCAACCGCTTTTCATTAGCTTTTGTTAGTTCAAAATTTAAAAACTTGGTTGCCCAGATAGCTTTATGTTCAAGTTCAATGGGAAGATGGCAAGCCTTACCATAAACAAGCTGAAAGGGGGACATACCTATTGGAGTCTTAAATGCAGTCCTGTATGCCCATAGGGCGTCATCTAGCTTCTTGGCCCAGTCTTTTCTTGATGTTCCAACAGTTTTCTCAAGTATTCGCTTCAATTCATGGTTGGAAATCTCAACTTGGCCACTTGTTTGAGGGTGGTATGGGGTTGCTACTTTGTGCTTGACTCCATACTTAGCCAACAAGCTGTCAAACTGCTTGTTGCAGAAATGAGTTCCTCCATCACTTATGATGGCTCTTGGCACCCCAAATCTTGTGAAAATGTTCTTCCGTAAGAATGAGACCACCACCTTGGCATCATTGGTGGGTAAAGCAGCTGCCTCAACCCACTTAGAAACGTAGTCCACAGCAACCAAGATGTATTGGTTAGAGAATGACTTAGGGAAGGGTCCCATGAAGTCAATGCCCCACACATCAAAAAGCTCCACTTCTTGGATGTTGTTTAATGGCATCTCATCTCTGCGAGAAACGTTACCTGTCCTTTGACAATTATCACACTGTATCACAAAGTTTTTAGAATCTTTGAATAACATTGGCCAATAATAACCACATTGCAGCACTTTGTGTGCCGTTCGGTTTGCTCCAAAATGGCCTCCATAGTTGGAGGAATGACAGTGCCATAGAATATCCGGCACGTCGCTTTCAGCTACACATCTGCGGATAACATTGTCAGTGCATTGAAAATATAAGTAAGGGTTATCCCAGAAATACCTTCTCGCATCATGCAGAAATTTCTTGCGTTGCTGCCAATTCAGTTCTTCAGGTATAATTCCAGCAGCTTTAAAGTTAGCCATGCTAGCAAACCATGGGCTGGTGTGCACAGCAAGCACTTGCTCATCAGGGAAAGATTCATTGATTTCAATCTCTGGTCCATCTTGCAAGTCCTTCTCCTGAATCCTAGACAAGTGGTCCGCAACCTTGTTTTCAACTCTAGCTGTGTCTCTTATTTCTAAGTCAAATTCTTGCAACAATAACATCCAACGCAGCAAGCGAGGTTTTGCATCTTGCCTGTGCAGCAGAAATTTCAAGGCTGCATGGTCAGTATAAACAATTACTTTTGACCCTACTAAGTATGATCGAAACTTATCAAGGGCATAAACAACAACTAGCATCTCTTTTTCAGTTGTGGCATAATTTACTTGTGCCTCATTTAAGATCTTACTGGCATAATAAATTACATGCAATCTTTTCTCTTTCCGTTGTCCTAAAACTGCACCTACTGCATAATCACTAGCATCACACATTAATTCAAAAGGCAAACTCCAATCCGGAGCGATTAAAACAGGTGCAGTGGTGAGTTTGTGCTTTAAAGTGTTAAATGCTTCAAGACAAACATCATCAAAAGTGAACTCAATGTCTTTCTCTAGCAGTTGGCTTAATGGCTTTGAGATCTTGGAGAAATCCTTGATAAATCTTCGGTAAAATCCTGCATGACCTAAGAAACTGCGAATACCACTCACATTAATAGGAGGAGGTAATTTTTCAATCAATAACAACTTAGCTCTATCTACCTCTATTCCCATTTCAGATATTTTATGGCCTAGCACTATACCTTCCCTTACCATGAAATGACATTTTTCCCAGTTTAAAACCAAATTAGTCTCTTGACATCTTTTAAGCACTTTGGCTAAATTAGTTAAACATAAATTAAAGCACGGGCCAAACACAGAAAAGTCATCCATAAATACCTCAAGCCCTCTTTCTACCATGTCCGAGAAAATTGAAAGCATGCATCTCTGGAAAGTTGCAGGTGCATTACACAACCCAAATGGCATTCTTCTATAGGCAAACACCCCAAATGGACATGTGAAGGCGGTCTTCTCTTGGTCTTCCGGTGCCACTGGGATTTGGTTATACCCAGAGTAACCATCAAGGAAGCAATAGTAATCATGACCAGCCAAGCGTTCAAGCATTTGGTCCATGAATGGAAGTGGAAAATGATCTTTCCGGGTTGCGTCGTTAAGCCTTCGATAATCAACACACATTCTCCAGCCTGTGATAGTCCTTGAGGGAATCAAGTCATTGTTATCATTTTGAATGACCGTCATACCTCCCTTCTTTGGAACGGTTTGGACTGGACTTACCCATGGTGTGTCTGAAATTGGATATATCATTCCTGCATCTAAAAGTTTAACAACCTCTTTTCTTACCACTTCTTTCATTACAGGGTTGAGTCTTCTTTGTGGCTGCCTTACAGGTTTAACGTCAGTTTCCATAAGAATTTTATGAGTGCAAAAGGAAGGATTTATACCTTTGAGGTCTGAAATAGACCAACCAATAGCTGATTTGTGTTCCTTAAGTACTTTGAGCAATTTGTCTTCTTCAAACCATTCCAGCCCTTTGTTAATAATAACTGGATATGTTTCATTCTCACCTAGGAAGACATACTTCAAATGTTCCGGCAATTCCTTCAATTCAACCTTAGGTGCACCGGTTGGAATATCATCTTCCTTCTGTTCTAGCTTTTCTAGCATTGGTTCTGCTGATTTTTCTGCAGCTGCTATGTTGGTTTCTGCATAATTTCCTGTACCAGCAGATTTTTCTTCTGCACTGGTTGCTGCATCTTCTGCTGTACTGCTGGCTGCAACTGATTCTTCTGCTACATATTGTTCTGCATAATCCTTTGCTGCAGCAATTTCTGCTAAATCCTCATTTTCAGTTGCTTTTAAGCCTGCTGTAATACCTGCACAAATAACATTATCCAACACATCTAGCCTAAAGCAATCTTGTTCATTAGCTGGATGTTTCATGGCATCAAATACATTAAATACAACAGATTCATCATTTAATCTCAGCTCAAGTTTTCCCTGCTCAACATCTATTAAGGCCCTAGCAGTGGCTAGGAAAGACCTTCCTAACAGTAGAGGGATTTCACTTTCCCCTTCCATGTCTAACACAATAAAATCAGCAGGAAAAATGAATTTGTCTACTTTAACTAAAACATCCTCAATTACCCCGGAGGGTTTCCTCAGCGATCTATCTGCTAGTTGTAAGGATACTCTAGTAGGTTTAAGTTCAGATATGCCTAGGGACTTACACATAGATAATGGCATTAGATTTATACTAGCCCCTAAGTCACAAAGTGCTCTCCCTACATTAATGTTTCCTATGGCTATAGGGATGTTAAAACTTCCAGGATCTTTCAATTTAGGAGGAAGTTTCCTTTGTATGATTGCACTACACTCCTCAGTGAGCACTATGGTTTCACAATCTTGCAGCTTATGCTTCTTAGATAGAAGTTCTTTCATGAATTTTGCATAGTTGGGCATATTAGCTAATGCCTCAGCAAATGGTATATTATTGTGTAACTTCTTAAACATTTCTAAGAACCTGGCAAATTGTTGCTTCTGCAATTGTTGCTTGGTCTGCACCGGATATGGAGGCTTTTCAAAGCGAGAAAAATCCCACTTCTTTGGTTGAGGTGCAGAATTCTGCTCTTCAAATCTTTCTACAGCTTTTTCTTTTGAAGGTTCAGCTGCTGCAGAATTTTTCTCAGCTTCCTTTCTACTTGCTTCCGGCCTTTCCGGTGTAGTTAATACTTTACCACTTCTAGTCGTGATGGCCTTGGCATGTTCCCTCGGGTTTACAACTGTGTCACTTGGAAATTGGCCTTGTGGTCTCTCAGCCAACTGTTTTGCAAGTTGAACAATCTGGTTTTCCAAATTTCTAATGGAAGCATCTTGGTTAGTCCTGTGAGCTCTTGTTTCAGCTATAAATTCTATTGTTGTTTTTGAAAGCTGCATCACTACTTTTTCAAGCTCAGAAGTCTCCTTGGGAATAGGAGGGGGTTGCAAATAGTTGTTGGACTTGTAGTCTAGGCCACCTCCTTGGAATTTCCTTTGATAGTTGTTCCCTGGAGCAAAATTGTAGTTCCTCTGATAAGGCTGCTGCTGCCTCTGATCATTCCAAACTCCATTAACTTGCACAGGGTCAGCTCCAACAAGAATAGGGCAAACATTAGACTCATGCTCACCTTGGCAGTACTCACAGATAACATGGGGTTGGCTAGCTGCCACGTGTGCTGCAGAGACTTGCAATTTGTCAATCTTTTCGGTCAATTTGGCTAGCTGATGTGCCAAAATTTTCTGCTCTGCAAGCATTGCATCGTTACTGGACAGCTGAATTAGTTCTCTTTTTGGCTGATGTGTTATGCTCTCGTTTTCATTACGGGCCAGAGAATTAATTAGCTCATAGGTTTGAGCTGCAGTTTTTGACCTTATTGTACCCCCTGCTGCAACATTAATGATCATGCGGGTTTTAGGAGTCATACCGTTAAAGAAAATACGTACCTGCTTACCCACAGGCATGTCATATTGTGGGCATCTCCTGATCAATTCTTGGAATCTGTTCCAAGCATCACAGAGGGATTCTCTTTCGTTCTGAGTGAAGTTAGTGATTTCGTTCACCAACCTGTTGTATTTGTCCATTGAAAAGTATTGTGCGAAGAATCTTGAGACTAAATCCTCCCAAGTTGAAATGCTATTGGATGTTTGTCGGTTCAGCCATCTCAATGCATTTCCCTTAACAGCAAAAGGGAATAGGCTTAATCTTACAGCATCATCTGAGACCCCTTGGTGTCTGATAGTGTCACAGATTCTGAGGAATCTGTCGATGAAGTCATGTGGGTCTTCAAAATCCTCTCCTCCAAACTGACTGTGTTCCACCAATGCTATCAATGAAGGATTTATGTCAAAGTGATTAGCTTGTATTGGTGGCCTCACAATGCTGGAGTTTGGTCTTGTGAACATAGGAGCCAGAATATCTTCCATTAGTTCATCTTCCGGTCTCCGTCTTGGCTGATTAGGTTGTTCTTCAGCCATCTCTACTTCTGACTCTAATTCAGGGAGTGAATCAAAGTCAAAGTTTTCAGCTTCTCTCCTCTTTTGTCTAGCTAGCCTCCGTCGGATTGTTCTTTCTATTTCTGGATCAAACTGCAAATCCTCAGAACTAACTGAACTTCGCATAAACTTGAGAAGCGATTAGTAACAAAATTTCCACTCACAAGATTAAAAATTACTGTAATTACCAATCCCCGGCAATGGCGCCAAAAACTTGTTGCGAAAACCGCACACTACGGCAAGTGCACCGATCGTTTCCAAGTAATAAAGATTAGGTAAGTGAGTATCGTTCTCCACAGGGATTGGGGTGATTTCACAGCAATAGTAAATTAGTGTGATTGAAAGAAAAATAGTAAATTACGCAGAGAAATGTTGTTGATTGGATTGGTTGTTTGAATGTGAAGACAGAAATTAAAGAAATGCAGTAAATCGATTAAGAAAATTACCAATGGAATATTAATTGTGGTCAG
>QARZ01033958.1:0-13720 GCA_013407115.1 Glycine latifolia
GGATTTATGTCTTGGTTTACAGACCTAGGGTGTATGGATTCCAGTTTAGGTTTAGGGTTGATGGTGTGACGAGGGTTTAGGTCGTCGGTTACAGACTTAGGGTTTATGGATTCCGATCTAGGTGTAATGTTGTGATTAGTGTATAGGGCTTGGGTTACAGACCTATGGATGATAAATTGTGGTTTAGGGTTAGGTCCATGTTGTGAGTAGGGTTTAGTTGTTTGGTTTCAGACTTAGGGGTTATGGATCCCGGTTTAGGGTTTATGGCAGTGAATAACCTAATGAGTGTTACATACACTTCACTAATATGGATTGTGGCTATAGACTTAGGGTTTATGGGTGACGGTTTAGGGTGCAGGGCTTATGTTGCGATTAGGGTTTAGGCGCTGTGGTACATACACTTCACTAATATTGAGTAATTAGTTTTCCAATTCAAGTTTTGCCTTGGCAAACAGTTCCTTTTGAAAAGATGAAGGGTTTATGGGTGTCGATGTTGTCTGTTTAGGAACAATTATTGGATTATAGAATGAGAAAACGCGTGTGATCATGAGGGGTAGAATCAACCTGAGGTCTTTAGTGTTTCAAGCTTTGTGTTGGATTACGGTTTAGTTTGAGGGCTTAAGTTGTGATTAGGGTTCAGGGCTTATGTTTTTTTTACTTAGGGTTTATGGATGTCGGCTATGCTTTCGGGCTTATGTTGTGTTCGTGTATTTGGTTTAATGTATTTGATACATATGAAAATTTTGTTCGAATGATTTGTTAATCATCAATATTTTGTTTACCGTGATTTTAAATTTTTGTGCATGAAGATACTGAATAAATGGCTGATTCATCCTCCACATCATCATCGCGATCTGCATCCGACCATGAGGCTGAGCCCATGGATCCCACTGCCTACGTTGTCCCTACCCCATACAAGTGGGGTACGCTACGTAGGCGTATTCAACGCACGCACGTTTCACAAGTTGTGTGGAACGGTGGGGTGCCACCTCGGGTATTGAAGACTCGACGTGGTAAGGTGAGCGGTGGACCAGATGCGGATGATATACCCGAGGTTGTTGCCGACATGTTGCGTGATGCTGGGTTTCTTCATGTCGCACGCATGCGACATATTCAGGTATGCAATGATGCAACTATGAAATGAGTTAAGACTGGTTAATTTGATAAATTAAGTTGTTTAATAATTTTTATGTATTTCAGATGGATGCTCCGCTTATTAGTGCTCTGGTTGAACGATGGAGGCCAGAGACTCACACCTTCCATATGCCGCAGGGTGAGATGACCATCACGTTGCAAGACGTGGCTGGTATTCTAGGATTGCCCACCGAGGGCAATGTGGTTACCGGAGTGACGGTTGACGAGTGGGCGACCGTCATTGAGGAGGTGTTTGGTCACGAACCTGAGGAAGACACCGAGCTGAAAGGTGGATATTTGCGCCTGTCGTACTTTGATAGACATTTTGCGCATTGGGGTGAGGTGGTCCCCGACATTGTCCACGTGACGCGGTTCACGAAGGCCCACATCGCACGACTTATCGGATCATGGCTGCTGTGCGACCGATCTGGAGGTAGCATGATTGCAGCACGATACATGTCGTTGCTTGCAGGGGATTTTGTGGACATCGGTCAATATAGCTGGGGCTCAGCCGTCCTTTCACACTTGTTCAGACAAATGTGTGAATGTACAGATCCAGGCAGGAGTGACATCGGTGGGTGTCATATGCTTCTTCAGGTGTGGGCGTGGCTGAGATTCCCACCTATTGCTCCAGCTATTCCACTGCCTACGCAGCCGGATTGGCATTTCGGACATCGGTATGTGTGGTTATATGTTGTTCTTGTTTGCAATTGTAACAATGAAGTGTTATACTATACTAACATTACTTATTTTGAAATTAGGTTTAACGCTTTAGGTCGACTTAAACCGCATGAACTGCTCGTGTATAGGATGGCATTGGACTCCCTGACTCGATACGAGGTACATATAGTAGTTTTTCAATTACTTTACGTGTGCATCTGTGGAACATGCTGTTAACTAATAAAGTGTTATTTTGTTGTGTGCAGGTCGTTTGGCAACCATACGGGGACTACGACTTTCTTGGTGCTTCTGAGCGTGAGCGACTTCTGTGGATGGCAACTACGCCTATCATATGCTTTCACACAGTTGAATATTCGCAGCCGGATCGATGCATGCGGCAATTCGGGAGGGATCAGCCAATCCCACGCGCTCCGAGGAAGCTGAAGGGTGTGCATGATCTTTCGCTTCGGGGGAAACGAGAAGACAACTGGGTTCGTAAACTCAGACCATTTATTGCGCGGTGGGATGCTAGGGACCAGCACATTGAGCTTCCCCCCTTGATTCAGGGGTTGTTGTCACCACACCATGAGTACATGGTTTGGTTCAGAGAACACGGGAAGCGGTTCATCACGAAGAAGGGCGCGAAGGCCGGTCGTGGTGTAAGTTTTCTTTACATCCTCATTTGTCTATTTAAATTAATTATGCTACATGACATGCTAGCTAACATGTGTATACATTTAAAATTGTAGGCCGATGGGCTGGAGTCTTTGTACTTCGCGACGATTAGCCCCAATAAGGAGGGCTTCGACTTCGAGTGGGCGAGTGACGAGCTCGGTCGGTTGATGTCTGTCTTTGCCGAGAGCTGTCGCGTAGAGGAAGCAGGCCCACATGCTCCTGAATCCCAGCTTCAGGCCGACCCAGACATTTCAGTTGCAGTAACCCGACGCAGAAAAGAGGGTCGTGGGCTAGAGCGTCGGCGGAGACCGGTGCAGCAGGTTCCTGAGCCCATTGTTCGACCGAGGCCACGCACGGAGGGTTACTTTAGGCCTGTTGTCATTGCATCTACATATGGGACACAGCCCGTATATTACGAGGCTACTGCGCAGGGGGGCCATGGGGGCGTGGACTATGCCGATTTCAGTACCGAAGCCCAGATGCCTACACCAGGCCCATCGCAGACCCATTCCGCACATGTTACGACTGCAATGACATGTGCAGATGTAGATGGCGGGATCCGTGTTGGAATCAACACGGAGACCCAGTGGAGTGAGGCAGAGTTCGACGACATGCTGTTGAACATGGATTTTAGTGCAGGAGCCTATGCCCCTTGGCAACCACATTCACCACATGCCACCGACGATCATGAGTGCCCTATGCCGGTGTATGCAGAGCAGGGCACGGCATGTCGATCTACTCATGTTCATCGGTATGATGCTGGCTCTTCTTATGCAGGCCCTTCTTATGCAGGCCCTTCTCATGCAGGCCCGTCCCAGCCGGACCATTATCAGGCAGGCCATTCTCAGCCAGGCCCTTCACAGCCAGCCCCGTCCGAGCCAGGCAGTTCTCGGCGACCACGAAGACGAGTACAACCTGATCGACAGGCACGTCATGTGCCGTGGCCACCGCCCTCACTCTGATTTATTCGTAGTTACTGTTTTATATTTTTTTGTTGAACAAAGAATCGATTGTATTTTGTAAACTACGCCTAGCTTGAGACATTTATGTTTATGATGCTCGGTCTAACTATTATTTGATCACGTTAACCCCGCAAACCCTAACAATAACAGGAGCCGTCAAAACATAAAAGAATAACAGACACGATTACAATAAAAAACATAAGGGGGAAAATGCATTTGTAATGATAACGATAATTTGAAAACAACATTTTCGGCGTACATGTGTTATTCCATATCGATTTGTGGTTTGCTAAAAATGGCTAAAATTTCAATTGGACCATGACGTTTCCAGTAGTTGGATTCCGCTAGCATCCGCAACACGTCTTCATCGCTTACCAACTCCTTTATGTCATACTGGATTGTGGTGTCTGAGTATTGTGAATGTGTTGGACGACGGAAAAACAATTTCCTTACCACCTGTGACATGTGAATTCCATTAGGGGGAACCCCAACAGGCGCAACTTGTTTGATGACGGCCTTAAGTGTTTCAATGGTGCATGCAGAAGGAATTTCAAATCGGATTGGGTTTGTTCCAGTAAAGGAATAACCCAAAAAATTGCCTCTTCGTGGTATGTTCCAACTTCCGTTGTAGTATAACATTGCATCATGTGTGGGGACGATGGTCGACTGAAGTAGGTTGATTATCCCATCGGCTGTTCTGTTTACGGTGCATAATATTTCTATAGGACCAGCAGTGGACATTTGGTCGTGACACCTTAACATTCTGCAAACATCATCATTGTTTGTTAGTGCGAGAGAATGAAAAAAATAGTGCTGACCTGCGTCGAGGGATGGTTGTCGGTAGTAGATGTTATCCACGAAATGGCCATCGGTTAGTTGAAGGGTGTGGTGAATCCTACTCTGAAGTGTCTGAAACGAACACTCGTTAGGAACGCGCATCGCTATTGGAGTGGCACCCTGAAAACAAACACCCGTGTTGTTGTGGTTGGTATATCCATTTGGATAAATGAATGCTAATTTGGAGTTACCAATGCTTTGGCTGCTTGTTTCTCCTAAGAAGGCCATGGTATGGAAAATGAAATTTACGGGGCGACGCATCTTGTGTCCGAGCGTGTACCTTATATAGGGGTAATCGCGCCCAAGTTGGGCGTGTCTAGGCACGCCTAAATATGAATTGGGCGTGTTAAATCACGCCCTTCCTTGGCGTCTTCAGTTAGCTGTAACAAAATTAACGTGGGTACGTGTAACGTAAATCATGTAACAAAATAACTTCACTTCTTATCCATAGGTCAGTGCTAGTGTCAGGTACAGTAATTTTGGTACAATGTGAATTTATTTTATTGTTGTGAATTAGGACTTGATGAGAAATTCGAATATTCATATGTAAATGAATTACTTCAAAATAAGAGATTATTTAAGAATTTCATAATTATATATATCTTTGTATCAAGGAATGTTACACACGTGTAACATAATTTATACATATATTTAATGATATAATATGAAAAAACATATATTTTATTTTCTATTGGAATCGTGAGCACTTACATGTCTAGGCACATCAAAAACTGCATCTATGAAGACGCGGATATGCACGTGTACTTTCTCCCTTTTATCACATGCTAGATCTTCTAGTTACAAGTAACAGTGCCTTCGCGGTTGTTGTATAGTAATAATGTTAAAAATACAGTGCTCGTTTATTATTTTACCATACTAAGTTATTATTATTATTATTATTACTCCGTTCCGTAGATCTTAAAATATTTGATAATTTTTAATTAGTTAAGTTTCTGAACTAATTTTTTTTTTTTTAATTCAGTCCATTTGTTTTTGAATTAAGTCTTCTATTTAAATATTATTACAAAAAAATAAATCACACATTATTAATCCACCGATAAGCAGATTGGGATTAGTACAAACCAGAACTGCTCCCTTTCCAACATTATTCCCCCCTCCCCCACACATGATTGATGGGAATAGGGATATTCATAATTTGTTGAACACAATCTTGAGGAAGGAGTTAATTCAAGTGATTCAACCTCCAACTATTATTCTCCTGCCACCTTAAGATGTGTCCCAGAAATATGAACATAATCCACTTTGTTACACAGCTTTCCACTTCCCATCCAATCCGAGTACCAAAGGGAAGATTGCCAATCCCCCGAACAAGTTTGGAATCCCTTCAGCATGTATCCCGAGCTCTGGGTATCGTGATGCAAAAACTGTTACCTTTATTTGGCTAATATTCTAACATTTTTATGCATCGAATGTAAGTTACTCATTATCGGTCCTACATAACGTCATACATTTAATAACATAATCATGAAACACCACAACGAAACCAGTTATCGTCATACATGTTACGCAACATTTTTTTAAAGTCAAATACATTTAACCGCGCACTTATCAACAAAACATAATAACAGAATCATGAAACACCACCCCGAGTAGGACAACATGTACGAGTATGTCCAACTTGCTTGCACAGACCGCATCTACGAGCTCTACGAGTTGTTTCGACTTCGTCCATCTCGTTATGTAGTCTAGTGGACCTTGGACGACCCTTTGCACGCAACATTGACCTGTCAGGTATGATAACAGGATCTTCACTGGGGGGAATGGCAAGTTCATCACCAATAGGCTGCCAAGGTAATGAATAAGCCTCAATCAAGTTGCTTACGAGGAAGACATCATCCACATATTGCAAAGGATTCTGACGGATGGATAAAGCAGCAGCTGCGGCATGGCTACAAGGGTATTTGAAGGCCTTAAACTTCCCACACTGACAAAAACGGTCAGTTAGGTTAACTGAATATAACCTGTCCCTGCCATCGGCCACTTCAAACGACGTTTGCTCAAGGTTATAGGTGCGTACGTAGTGGCCTGTAGCAATGTTTTGATTATGCCTCATAGCATCAGCTACATTTTTACAATGTCGTTGTGATTGATGCAGCTGTGCAGTGGCCGTGTGACCCCTTTTCACAAAGTATTCAACCAATCGACTGTATGTGTGCTTAACCAAAGCAGTAATAGGCATGTTCCTTGCTCCCTTGAACACCTTGTTGACTGATTCAGACAAATTTGTTGTCATATGGCCATATCTTCTCCCATCGACATCATATGCACGAGTCCACTTTTCCTTAGGAATGTTGTCAATCCATTCTGCAACCTCAGGACTGGTATCGCGGAATCGTTCATACGATATGTCAAAATCGACCATACAGGGAGTATAACCTGCACAATTATAATACCATTAACGTTAGTTGGGTAACACATTTTATAATCAAAATAAACTACTGGTAATTGTCAACATACCCAAAGTCATGAGGCTCTTCTTCAGTCTTGCACTCTTGAATCTTTGATTGAAATTACTGGCAATATGACGAAGGCAGAAAACGTGATGCGCAAAAGGTGGTTGCCAACCGGCATGGTTCTGCACTGCAGATATAATGCTACGGTGCCGATCTGAAATGAGACATATATTTTGCATTTGGGTTACGTGGAAACGAATGTTAGCAAGGAAATATTCCCAAGCTTCCAACGTCTCCCCCTCAACAATGGCAAATGCCAATGGCACGCATTCATTATTCCCATCCTGACTCGTGGCGATCAACAATTTTCCTTTATACTTGCCATATAAGTGAGTCCCATCAATTTGAATGACTGGTTTGCAAAATTTAAAAGCCTCGCAACACTGTCTAAAAGTCCAAAACATTCGCTGAAACACACGCTTCCCTCTGACCAGTCGATGTGCCACAAAATAATCATTGGTTTGAATATCAAAAAAAGAACCTGGTGAAAACCGAAGCATGTAGCTGCACCACCTCGGCAAAAATGCATAAGATTCTTCCCAATCTCCATAAATCATTGCCATCGCTTTCTGCTTCGCATACCATGCCTTACAATACGAAATATTAAATCCGAAGCTGTTGGTGATCCTCTCCTGAACCAATGCAATTGACACGCCTGGTTCCTCCTTAACCATTCCTGAAAATGACATTGTAACATACACATTAACAAAAACCCTTAACACAATGTAATAATTTTCAAAAAAGCACAAATTCTTAGATCGTACCTGCCACAATTGAAGCAATGATATCAACATCAAGTTGTCTATGATCCTGTGATATATGGTTGTTGAGGCAATTGTGTTTTCCACCCCATCTTGAAACCACCCACTTCTCACGGTATAATGGTTTATACACCCTAACCCTCCAAGGGCAACCATCCTTGTGGGCAACACACTTCATGGCAAACTTGTCAGGCTTGCTCTCAACCACAACTGCTTCTTGATGCTCCCTCATCAGGTTACGCTTAATTGCAATTTGTGCCTCCTTTTTGGAAGGGAATTCCTGTTCAACAAACAAATCGTCCCCTATTTGCCAGGGACCTTGGACTGAACCCGATCCTGAAGCTGAACCGCTAAAAGAATCTTCTTCGCTTGGGTGATTCCAATCGATATATGTGTAATGTGGAATCCCGTCCCAAAAAGGAATAACCGCACCGCCTTTAAATACAACACACATTAATAAGCATGGGTTTGCAAAATATATACATGAACAACAATTATACGAAATGACTTACCTTCAACTGGTTGTTCTGATTGTCTCGATCCAACACCCGCACGGTACCGCATTCCAGACGACCCCACATCAGTTTGTTGCTGGAATGCATTAGCATCCACACCAGCATCTTCATCATTATCAGACGCACTTGCATTCTCCTGAAGAAGACGATCTTCCATCGCTATATTTTCATCATCATCATCATCTTCATCGTCATCCATAACCCAAGTTGGGTCATGTGAATCTTCCTGAGAGATGTTTGCACCTACAACATCATATTCAAGTGCAGCATCATATGATGGTGCAATATGTGCAGAATTACAACCAACTGACCTCCTGGGTATAACAGCTTCCTGAACCACCGTGTAATCCACATACAACTCTAAAAATTTCTTCCGTGACTGATTAAAAAATTCGTCAATGACCATTTCCAATTCTTCATCATCCTGTATTGGAAACCCCACGTATTCTTCTTGCTGCCATATTCTTGCCGTCAGCAATGTGATACAAATGTTTCCATCCACACCCAATTTTGGACGTATCTTCTGATGCAAATCAACCAATGTTCCATTTCGGTTGATTCGTGTCATCCTTTTATCCCCTTCGAAGACAAGACCTGTTTCCCCTTCAATTTTTCTTCCATTGAAAAATAACACAACACGAACAACCTCCGCACCACTTGAACTCATTTCCTGCAATCAACATAAATAAACGTTTGAAGCACACAAACTTCTCACCTAAATTGTGTATCCCAAGACCTACACACTAAACACACCCTAACCCACATAACAACACGTCCTGGTAAATCATCAAATGCTAAAAGAAAGTCAATATTGTCAAACCCAAAAAGGCATAAAGAAGTGGTTTTGTGTACAAGACAACCTATACTCTAGGCCCAGTGACGCCAAGCCCTAGGACCTAAACTCTAAGCCGGAACCATTCAACCCTAGGTGTGTACCCTAAGCCGGAACCATTCAACCCTAAGCCAGAACCATTCAACCCTAGCCGTGTTCCCAACACCCTAAACCCTAATCCACCCATGCGCCCTAAACCCTAAGCCGGAACCCTTATATCCTAGGTGTGTCCACCAGAACCTAAACCCTAATCCCCCCTAAACCCTAATACCTAAGCTAGAACCCGTAAACCCTAGGTGTGTACCCTACGCCCTATACCCTCATCACAACATAAATCATATACCCCAAGACGGACCCATTAAACCCTAGGTGTGTATCCCAAGACCTACACCCTATTCCACACATGCGCCATAAACCCTAAGCCAGAACCATTCAACCCTAGCCGTGTTCCCAACACCCTAAACCCTAATCCACCCATGCGCCATAAACCCTAAACAGGAACCCTTCAACCCTAATCCACACATGCGCCATAAACCCATAAATCCAATACATTAAGCCGGTACCATTAAACCCTATGTGTGTAACCCCTAAACCTACATATGTCCCCCAGGCCATAAACCCTAATAACAATATCAACCCTATTCCAACACCGAATTACGTAACCCTAATCACTCGGCCACGCCCTAAACCCTAATCACATCGTAAACCCTAAAACTAAATAGAACGCATACCTAAACTCTAAACCCTAAACTCTAAACCCTAATCACTAGGCCACACCCTAAACCATAATCACATCGTAAACCCTAACGCTACACTAGCATACCTAAACACTACTCACTAACCTAATATATATGTCGCTAATATAACAAACTAAATAGAACGCACAATCAGTTAAATCGACTTACTTGTTCACAGCGCTTCAAATTCGGCAGGACTTCGCTTCAGACAAATCAACACCCAAAATCTAGAGAGAAGGCAGAGGTAATTCTAGAGAGAAGGCGGAATGGACCGAATATCATTTTCAGGGGGTATTTATAGGCCCAGGGGACCTAAACACGCCTGGCTTGGGCGTGTTTAAACACGCCTGGCTTGGGCGTGTTTAAACACGCCTAGCCTGGGCGTGTTTGGTGACCCCAAATTCCTAAATAAGTTCAAAAAAGCCCCCTTTTGCTAAATAATTAATTAAATTATATTATTTTGCTAAATTACCCGGGTTTTATCCCTTAATTAAATAATTCAAAATTTGAGTCTTGATTAATTTTTAAAGTCTTAGATATAAAATAAATCATACTAAAAAGAAAAATATTTATAATATATATATATATATTTAGGGTCTCTAAAAAATTAATTATTATTTTCAACAAAATTATTTAGTATCAATATTATGCTAAGAAAAATAAATAAATAAACAAAGTTTCAGATATATTAAGAATGTGCTTGGCAAATTTCTGAAAATTGATCTGTACTATACAGTAGTTCCATAATAATTATGATTGTTAGATTTTCGACTTCGGCCCAAAAACAAGCTTTGCATATACGGCGCCGGTGGAAGAGGAGTTCAAACTTTCAACGTTTTTGCCCTTACTTTCGATTGCATATAAATTAAAATCCAAAAAGAAGGTGAAGTGAACTGAAAGTTTTTTTTTTTTTTGCCATAACCTCATCATAGTTATTATCGCTTTTATTAAAGTTATTAGATGACTTAAAAAGAAGAAAGTTGTTTGGGAATATTAATATGCAGTGTAATTTGATAAAGTTGCTTTTAATGGAAGTCTTAAAGGAGAATAATTAAAAAAAAATAGTATCAATGTCCTGATGGGATGGGAAAAAAACGTAGGCATACAAATATGTTGATAGAGAGATCAATCTGCACAATATCTAATGTTACAGTGAAGAGAGCATTTAATGGAATGAAAATGATAGAAGATATGTCATGCTTTGTTGTTTTTTTTTTTTGGTACAGAGATGGGGACTTATTGATAATAAAAAAATTGGACGCTTGGACGTATTGATATTGATATCACATTACATTAAAATTTAATGTTAAATAAAAATAATAGTTTAAGTTATTTTGGTCAAAATTGGCAAACAAATTTGACACGGAAACTTGAAAAATAACGTCTGAGTTACCAATCCAACCATCACATATTGCACTACACTATTTTTGTTAAACAAATGAAAACAAAAGCTTCCATGAAAAGATAAAAGTTATTTACCTTATTAACATATTATAATGCGTTAGATAAGAAATATAATCTTTATAATCAGGAGAGAGGAAAAAAAGAAACAAAGATGCACCTAAATTATTTTTTTCCCTTAGGCAAATAATATAAATAAAGCTTTTAATTAAATTAACAAACAGACCAATTTCAGAAATTTTAGCCCAAGCACTTGCAATCCCTCTTGCTTAACCAACACGCATTAGTAAAGTAAGCAAATAAATTAAATAAAAATAAATAAATATTAATAAGCAACGTTAAACCAATATAAGAAAATAAATATAACACATAACAAATAAAAGAATAAATAGCCTATTTAGTCAATCAACTATATATTTGGCGACAATTTAATTTATATTTTTTAAATAAGTTCATAAATATATAAATATTATAATAAATTAGTCTAATTGTTTATTATAATTTATGTATGTTATTGACTAATTTGTCAATAAATAATATAATTTTAGGATCACTTTGACACTTAGTGTCATACTTTAATGATCAAATTATCAATATGATTAATAATTGATTAATTTTTCACAATATTTGTATATTTAGAGTAGGAGTGTTTAAGAGTGAAGTTGAATTTGATCAAATCTCGCATTTTTTTGTGTTGGTTGGGTTGGGTAAATTTTTTTAGAATTTTTTGTAATACCAACTTAAACCAACCTATTCATAAACGAATTGGATTGCATCAATATGTCACAACATTTAAATTTATTTTTTTCTTCTAAAATTCGATATTATTTTTATAAGTTAAGATTTTATTAAAATACAATTAAGTTAACACACAACTAGTTCCGTAAAACATGGGAGAATGCATCCCTACCCAAATCTATGCCATAATATTACTCAAAATGTTTATGCCCTTCCCTCAATTTCATTAATTCTAGTTGTAAGTTGTAACATTCATTTTAAACTTTCAATAATTCATCAAATCATCTTATCCTATTTTGTAAAGACAAATATCACAAGAAGGAAGATTGAACTGTGATTTTATAAATTTTTAAAGTCTTTTCTTAATCAACAAAAAATTTTGTCTAAAAGAAAACATTTGCCTAAAACATATAACGGATTTTTGAAATCACATTCAGTCAGCCGATGAAAATTTATTTCAGAAATCAAAAGATATGTTCAAACAACTAAAAATAAATTCAAACCTAAGTCAATAAAAGTAGAAAGAAAGCAATTAAAAATCAAACGCAAAGAATTATATTTGTTTGTCTGTACAACTGAGACTACGTTTAGTTCTTGATAAACTACCAAGTTCCACTGACTTCTCATAAGTTACAAGTATTATGCCATGATCACTTCTGGTTTTACAAATCAAGCTCTACTCCAAGCTTATTAGCACCTAATATTCTTTGTCTGATCAAGTCATTGTCGACTCTATACAAATAAAAAAGGTTGTGTCTAATATTGTTTGAGTTTGCACACTGACTAATTTTGTGATTGTCTTAAAGACGGATTTACAATCAACACTTAATTTTTTCTCTCAATATATCCAAAGTGTTTTGAGAGCTTTTGAACTTTACAAGAATATACCAAAAGCTTTTTACTGAAAAAATAAAGATTATTTTCACACAAGGTTTGTTGTGTTGTTCTTCAAAGCTTCATGTATTTATAGCTTTCATCATCAAGTATCCATTGTCTCACAACATTTAGATAATGGTCATTTGACCATTTAATGCTTACATTAAATGCATGCATGTACTTTCCTTATGCAAAAAGTCTACTTTGGTTGGCTTTCGTGTTGAGCACTTCGGTAGAAAGTCACTTACTCAAAAGTCAGGATAAATATGCACAACATAATGCGCCTTTTGATGGAGCTTAACACTTCCAGATCTTGATCTTCATTTATTCTTTATAGAATTTCGACATATTCTAAGAGAATATCTTTGTGAAGTGAATCTCAAGCACAAAGTATTAAATGAAGACATAAATGTCAATTCTTAAATGTGTTGTATCAAATTATGGCTTAAGCTTTCTATTGTTTGATTCTTTAGATGCAGACTCGCACAACATAATCTTATAATACATTGAACACAACTTTTAATACTTTATTTATTTACATCAAATCAAAATAATTAGAAATCTTGATTTGTCTTAAGACATAAATATTTTTTAACTTGGCATCATTTTTTAAAACTTTACACTACACAAAAAGTACTAAATAACTTATTTTTTAATTTTTATATATATATCTTATAAATAATAATAATAATTTAATATTAAACAATGAATTCATTAGTCGAGTTAATGAATCACAGAATTTATAAAGCAAAACCCATGACCCAACCAAAAAGTCAATAGACTTGAATGGATTGGTTTGCATTCGATCTAAACACAAAATACTCAATTCAAATTATTTAGATTGATTTAAATCAATTCAAATTAGCGAATAACCCTACCTACAAACACCCATAATTTGTAGATTAAATTCATCATTATTTAGGGGCCTTTGGCCTGGCCTGTTTAAGGCCTGGCTTGGCTTGGCCTGTTTATTATAAAGGCCAGACTAAAGGCTTTTTGAAAAGTCTATTTAAATAAAAAGGGCAGGCTCAAGCTTTAAAAAAAGCTTGTTAAGCCTATAAGGCTAACCTATTTAATATATATATATATATATATATATATATATATATATATATATA
>QARZ01033971.1:1914-23696 GCA_013407115.1 Glycine latifolia
ACTGTGTGTGTGTGTTCCGATTGACTCATTCTAATTTTATAAACAAAACCAATATAACGACAAATTAAAATATTTTATTATATTATCCTTCGTTTAATATCTCTTCAGCCATCCAAATTAGAAAATAATGGTTTGTGGATTTTTTGTGTTAAAGTTGTCGGCTCTATCTATTTTATAAGATACTTTGTTTATTAAGATTTTTTTATTATAAGATACTAAGATAAATGAATTTGAATATACTATTAGGTTTCTAAGTGCCAAATGCCAATTAAACTCCAAAACTGAAAATGTAGCTCATCCATGTACAGTCAAAAACAATTTATTTAGGTTACGTTGCAAAAAAAAAAAAAGTTGATAACATCTTAAGAGGATAACATTTATAACTTGAAAATAAAAAGTTTAATTTTGTTCGGCAGAAAAATAAAATAAAAAGACGAAATCTGGATAAGATACGTAGATTGGTTATGGTATATGGAGTTGGAGAGATGGTATCATATACACCTTCTCTTATTTAATCTAATCAATAGTATTATAATAACTGCCAGTCACTGTTCTAAACTTTCACGTGTCTTCATTCTATGCAATGTTCAGCTTTTTATCTGAATATCTAAATGTAAATGTCATATATTCATGCAGCCTGCCACGTGTCGAGCAGTGGAGAATCCTGATCCAGTTGAATTAAAAATAAAATTCTCATATCTAAAATATATAACAAGCCTAATGTCACGGGTTTTTAGTAATATTAAATTCATATTTTTTAATTTATAAAAATATTTTTATATTTTTATTATGATTTATTTATTAATTTAAATTTATTACTTTCTTAGTGTTTGAGTTTAATCTATATTTTTATATTATATTTTAAATATTAATTATTTTAAAATAAAATTCACTTAACCACAAACTTAAAAATATCCTTTTTTGTGATTAGGATATGTTTTATCTAAATTACTAACATTAAATGTTGATTTCAGTAAATAAAAAAGCATTAAATGTGAATGAGAAAAAATCTAAAAATTTCAAGTAATATAACTCTTAGATTTTTCAAATTTGAAAAATAATTTCCATATAATTTGAATTAGAATATAGTTTGTTATTAATTTTATATTATTTTATTTATAATCATTTAATGTAGATACTTCATATGAATAAGATAATTTTTTCTTGTATTAATGCCACTTTTTTATGAAGTATCAATTTTATACTCTCTCTGTTTTTAAATAAGAGTCGTTTAAGGTAAAAATTAGATAATCAAGCAAGTCATAAATATTTTTTATTTAAAGGGAATTTGTAAATATATTTCCTATTTTACCCTTTTTAATTCTTTGTTTTCCACTAAATTTAAGGAGTAATTGTCATTAATTCTCTATTTTGACATTTAACATTTCCAAATTCTCTCTCTTGAAACTAAAATGAGCTTCCAGTACAACCTCTCAAATACTCTTTTTTATTGAATTTCCACTGCATCGTACTACTCCTTTGGTTTAATACTCCATTATCTCAAATTTCTAGTATCTCTTTGTTTTACTTCTTAAGTTCTCATTTTTCATAATTTGATTCTTAAACACATTCAGCAAAAATAAATTTCCCTCTTTAATTTTTAATATTATATTTTTTACCACCAAAAAAATTGATTTGAAGAATTATAGCATCAGGCTTTGTCTTCCCACCAAAAAAACTTACTCGAGAATTTACACAATATATATGGTTTTGATTCAATGATAAAAAAATTCTCAACTCTACAAATATGGCTTCAAATGATACACTTTCATTATCTCACATAGATTTAAACGCTGAAATCAATCCAAAAATTGAAATGGAAGGGACTCAACTCATTTTTGCGAAGGAATCTCACACTGACTTGCCAGATTTGAATATTGGTACAGAAGACAAACTTGCTTTTGATCTCAATATTGTTCTAGATTCTCCAGAAACATCCTCCCAAACCAACATTCATTTGATTTAAATGAAGAACCACATGATGGTAATGCACACATTGTGGAAGAGATGAACACAGAGGAAGGTGTGCCTAATATGAGTGTTATTTATTTTAAACATTTATTGATTCAAATTCAAAATTAGTGACGTTAATAAATTGTTTAACAATAAAATCAAATTGTAATACCTTGGAGTAGTATTTACGTTAAGAAATTGTTGAGGGGATGGATTTAAGTGATCTGTTGGTGTTTTCTCAGACTATGTTCTACATTTCTGGTTTGTGTATTTGAAGGACACTTGCTTAGAAGTTGTTGATTACTTTAGTTTCCCTTATTTTTAACTTAGAAGTGGTTGCTGATTATTTTAGTTACCATTATTGTTAATATAGATTCAGTAGTTCCTTATGCATCATTTTAATGTTGAATAGGTATAATTGTATGTTGTCAAATGAATCTTCAATTCTCTCTATTTCCATTCTTTTAAAGGAGTCTTCAACTCTTTCTTTCAAGCAAATATCACCAAAAGTTTATTCCATGATTTTGTCATATGAATCTTCAACTCTCTATATTTTCATACTTTCAAATGAGTCTTCAACTTTTTCTTCCAAACAAATATACTCCCTATGTTTAGTTTTTTTATAGAATTTTTTCCTAGTTATTTATTATTTTTAAAGTTCAAGATTAGATTAATTACACAATTATATCCTTACTTGTTTTCTCATTTTAAATTAATTTATACATATATTTATCGTGGAATGAAAAAAAAATTATAACTATTTTATTAAAATAAAAAAAATTGATTACATTTCTTGATTATTAGAAAACAATCTTAAAAGACATATAAAAGGCCAGTAGGTAGTAATATAAAAGACAAATATTTTTTATTTTTTTTTCTCAACATACACCCTTGTATATTAGTCTTTTATTCTCACTATACATTACTAATTTTATTTTCCAATATACATTCCTATCCCTAGTTGCATTTACAATCCTGTATTTCCAAGACAAAATTTATCTGTGAAACAAAAGTTTCCCAAAAAATAACGTGCCTCAGTTTAGGTTGGTCACTAAATTGGGTTGATTGAAACACAATAACTTTATTTATGATTATTCAATGCTATTAAAACAATTTAAATTCACTTCATTTTTGTTTCATTGATTTCAATATTTTTCTTCAAGAAAAAACACCGCAAGAAAACTGTGATGCACCGCTAAAAAAAGAGCTATATGTCAGCACTTGTTTGATTTCAGCAAAATAACCATGGAATATAATAACTATAGATTTCATATTTAGTTATTTAAAAAAAAAGATTCAGCACTCGTAATATTATTCCACCGCTTGAAATTATGTCAGCTATGGTTCATTTGTTTATTGGCAACAAGAAACAGAAATCATCCATGACCATGCTTCTTTTCTATTCCTGATCTTCGGAAAATGAAAAAATGAAAAAAAATAAGAAATGCAAATAAACGTGTAAAAGCGTGAAATATATTTACTACACCTTTTTTTAAAAGCGAAGTATTTCTTTATATGAATCTCATCAATTATTGGTTAGCGGTTCAAAATGATTTTGTACGTCAAGAATGTCAAGTAAAAAACAAAATAGTATAGTTTAATTTTTAGGTACAGTCAGTATAAAAAATTACACAGTATTAGAAATTATAATAAGTATTTTTATTTTTTAAAAATAATTATTAAAGAGGTCAATAATTTAATTATACATGGAAATTTAGAATAAGATGATAGTAATTTAAAAAAAAAACTTTCAATGGATAAAATATTTTCTCTAACAGTTATAAATTTTGTTCTATCAATAGTATAGCTGAACTAACAATGAAACGTCCACTTGACATTAATATGATTTAGAAAATATATTATTTGTGTCTTAAATACTTGTTTGAGTTTTTTTTTTTTGAAGGAAAATAGTTGTTTGAAACTTTGAATTAAAAGCAGAGAGACGTAGAGAACTAGAGATTAAAGAATGCGTGCAGACAAGGGAGAAGGATTTTGCAGTAGAAAAGTAAAAGAGCAGAGAGGCATGAATAGCATTAAGTAAGGAAGGAGTACAGGGTGGATCTCGGTCAACGCCGTTTGACACATATAAACGACAAGAAGAGAGCCGTTTCTGTAACTAACTACTCCCCTTTCTATTTGTTTTTCGAAAGTGTCATGTGTAGGTTGGTTTAAGTGTTTTTTATTTTTACTTTTAAAGAAAATAAAAAATAAGAATCACAATGACAATTTATTGGTTATACTTTGTTTGTACTTTTATTTTATTTTTTAAAATAATTTTTAATTTCAAATTTTAATGATTTAGAAAATAAAATATTTTAAGATGTTATCACATTTTTACTTTTTAAGAAAATTTGAAAACCTTTTGATGTATTATTTTTTGCTACTGTTTTTGTAAATATTTTGAGATAAAATATTTTATAATTTTAAATAAAAATAATTTTATTTTCATTTTCTGTTTTCTCAATACATATTTTCTAAATCTTAAAAATTCAAAAACAAAAATTATTTTAAAAAAAACAAATACTCAAACCAATCGCCATATTAATATGTGCTTTGAGAATATTCAATTCAAGAAATTAAAAATTAATTAAACTTTTTTATGCATATTTTTTTATTGAAAATATAGCAATACACTTTTACGATATTTTTAATGTTATTTTGTTTCTTATTTTAACTATTCTCTTAAAAATATTTACTTTCATATCTTGTATATGTAAAAAAGATTTATATGTGCCGTTTTAAATTGAAGTTTTATTTTAAACATTTATTTTTATGCAATTAATATCAATCAGGTTTTAATAAATGATTATTAAAAAAATATTTTTAATTTAAATAAGATTAGTGCATTAAATGATATGAAATAATTTTCTTATTTAGTGAGATTTTAATGATATTCTAGCAATTTTTTATGAATAAAAAATGAGTATAGTATATTAGAAAAATATTCAAATTCATTTATTAAAATATGATACAATGATAAATTTAATTTTTTAAAAATAAAAAAATTAAATTTTAATCTTTAAATATTTTAAAAAATATAATAAATTAATCTGAAAATAGTTTAATAATAAAATTATCTTTAAATTTTATAATTTAATATTAAATTAATTTTTAAATATATAATTTATTATAAAATTAATCATTAAATATTAAATTTAATAATAAAATAATCTTATAAATTTATCCCATTATATTTACATTCAATTACTATTTGTGACTGCAATAATAATATTTGAAATTAATGTTGGTGTGTTGTGGTGGGGGATTCTGATTCATTACCCTCTCCTCTCATCTCAACTTTCCTATCCATGTAACTTCCCACTTTGCGTTTACCCTTTATATTTTTTCTCTCTCTCACCCACTTCCAAGTTCCAATACACAACACAGCTATTTGTAGTTGTAGACAAGGCCACATAAATAGACCCAAGAGGTTAACTTAGGCATATTCATGCCAACGAGGAGACGCCTCTCTTATCCTCCACCTCCACTTCCAACCATGTCTAGCCGGAAAAGACAAAAGACTTCGCCGGACAAAACCTCCGAGGATGACTTCTTCGACACTCTCCCCGACGACCTCGTCCTCTCTGTCCTCTGCAAGCTCAGCTCCACCGCAACTTCCCCCTCCGATTTCATTAGTGTCTTAATAACGTATGCACCTTTCTCAATCTCCTATATTTTTTTTTTATGTTTTTGGTTAATTGAATAAATTGTTGAAACTGAACAGGTGCAAGAGGCTAAACTCCTTAGGCCTTTACTCTCTTGTGTTATCAAAAGCTTCCCATAAAACATTCTCAGTCAAAGCCAAAAACTGGTGCGACTCTCTTCACCGTTTCCTTAAACATTGTGCCGATGCCGGAAACATTGAAGCCTGTTACACTCTTGGCATGGTTAGTTAATAGGAGTTACTTAATCTCACTTTTTTTTTAAAATAATATTTTCTTTTTTAAATGTTGAACAAAAGTTTGAGTCTTTGCCTCTTGGGGCTATTATCATTTGTTTGCAGATTCGGTTTTACTGCTTGCAAAACAGAGGGAGTGGCGCGTCGCTGATGGCGAAGGCGGCGATGAACTCTCACGCGCCGGCGCTGTACTCACTGGCGGTGATTCAGTTCAACGGAAGCGGCGGCACGAAAAACGACAAGGACCTTCGAGCGGGTGTGGCGCTTTGCGCACGCGCTGCGTTCCTCGGTCATATCGACGCGCTTCGTGAGCTTGGTCATTGCTTGCAAGACGGTTACGGCGTTAAGCAAAACGTAACGGAGGGACGGCGGTTTTTGGTGCAAGCCAACGCCCGTGAACTCGCCGCCGTGCTCTCCGCCGGGAGTAACAAGCGCCCCTGGCTGACGTGGAGCCACCACCCTGTTACCCACCCACGGCACCGGTCGGTATCCCGGTCGGGTTGCCCGTTGATGAGTGATTACGGGTGCAACGTTCCGGCGCCGGAGGCTCACCCGGCGAGTCAGTTTATGTCGGAGTGGTTTGATATTCGGGGCGGGTTTCCGGGTCATGGTATGAGGCTATGTTCTCATTCGGGTTGCGGGCGACCCGAGACAAGGAAGCACGAGTTTCGACGGTGTTCGGTTTGCGGTTTGGTGAATTATTGCTCACGCGCGTGTCAGGCGCTTGATTGGAAGTTCCGGCACAAGGCGGAATGTGCTCCCGTTGAGAGGTGGCTCGATGACGACGGCGAAGGTGTCGCCGGTGAGGATGACGGCGGCGGAGATGTCGGGGTAATGATGGTTAATAGTTAGAAGACTAGACTATTTTTACAAACGTTAACGGTAACGGAAGCCTGCTTAGAAGTTTCAACGGGTATGAATTTATTTTTTACTTGGGGTAAAATGAGGAAAAAGAAAAAAAATCTCATTTATTGCCGTGGTTATGCGAAGTGCAAACTTCAATGACAGGGTTTTGCTTCGACCTCAGTTCCTTTTACTTTTACTGTTACTGTTGTATAGAACCGTAAATTAATTCTCCTGAAAAAAAAATGGAGATACTTTTTGTTATAGAGCAACTATCATCCTTAATTAATTGTTAATTCTGGTAAATTATAGTGTATGAACTTTTTATGTTTGTACTTCAAATTTATTTAATTAGTTTTTATTTGCTTGATAATATTTAAGTAACGTATAGAGTGTAGAATTGCCAACTCATTGAATTTCAAATGTCGGGAGGTTTTTTTTATTTTTTTTCTGACACCAACTAAATCAGATCCTTTCCATTGATATAAATTTCATGGATACAACGAGGAGCTACATTGAAAGTATAGATAGGGGTTATTCATTTTTCTTACAAGCCTTATGAAAATTCTTTTGTTCGAGTTTTTTTGTTATTGATAGGATTCAAGCATTGTTTCGTAGACACGTGTTGTGATCTGCATATTTGTTTTTTTACTGGGCTATGTGGCTGAGACAAAGGTAAAGACTAAAAAATGTGTAGCATTGCACAAAACAAGAATGGGTGGTAGAAAAGAAAAGAGGTAAAAAAGGATACGACATGTTGAGTTGGGTTTGTAAAATCTTGCCTCCATTGAGACACCGATATCGACGAGTCATCAAAGTGATAATGACAACTGACAAAAAAAGTGTCAACACTTGATGGCGCCGATTCTTTGGTGGATAATTATTTTTCACGAGGTGGTTAAAAGAGTGATCAATCTTCTTTAGGAGAGATTTAGGAGATATTCTTATATAATTGCATACAGAAAAGAATGTCCAGGAAAGAGTTAACTGGAAAGTAAAGAGTGTTGGAATATTAATAATCTCATTTGGAATCATAGAATCACTTTTCTACATATAAAATGTATTCTTATCTTAATTTGATTTGGTCATAAATAATATTTCTTCCCTTGGCTGGTATTCCAACATGTAACAATTGTTTGGCATTATCATTATAATTTTCTAACAAAGAACCAAATTCTCTCCAGATAAAAAAGAACTGCTAGTATTATTCACTTTAAATTTTAGTCATTCTATGATAAACCTGTTTTTAGTCTCTACAAAATTTTAAGTAGTATACCACCGTTAGAAAGTTCTGTAGGAGTTTCTCGTGTTAGCAATAAATACCAGAACTTCGGTAAACATACATATGAATTTTTTTTTTTTAGGGTGATGCATATGTAAACATTAAACTTATAATTTGTTCGTGTACGAAAACTTAAAATAGACACAACTTAAAGATATAAACTTAATTATGTCCGAACATATTTGATATTTCCCCATCATTTTAGTTGATTGCATCCTCCAAAACCTGTTTTCAACCAGCATTAATTATGCCCACTATTTTGTGGTCAACTAGATGAGAGATATTTGGTTATCAAGGACGGATGAGAAAACAAGTGAAAAAGAAAATATTGGAAAGAGATGTTGATGCAATTTTGCAAGTTGAGGTGGGGGTTGTGTAACTTTTCATACACAGTATTTGATGCACATTGGATGAAAAAAAATCGATTTATGACAATTGAAGATTGTTATGTCAGATGGTGGAAAAAATAATTTAAAGATGAAAGTGAATGAGTGGTGGGAGCGCACTTATTCTTTAAAGAGACTCATTATTTATATTCAGTTGCATTTAAACACTACAGAAATCGGTGGATGGTCCAAGCCCAGCATATTAGGCCCACTATCAGAATTTCACACTGTTAATTCTATTTGTATACCCTGATTTATTTATTTTCAATTTTTTTTTATTGTAACACTATGTTTGAATATCTAATAGAAGTAAAATAGAATGGAATGAGATGAAGCCTGAATGTAGGAACCAGATGGAGTAGAGTGAAATAAAATGAAAGGAATTTGTCATTTAAATGTTTCAATATTTACTATGGAACGGGATTAAAAAATAAAGAGTGTTATTTGAAAAATTGTGGCTCAATCATTTTTTAATTAACTATTAAAAGAAATATATTGGTGCAAAAAGGTTCCTAGGCCTTTAATTTGTCGGTCATTTTAGTCATCATGTTAACTAAGGCCAGTTAATGCGAATCGAAAAATTGACATAGTGCATTAGGTGCCACATACAATGCTACATTAGATCCACACGTGGCACTTTTTTGTCCTTGAAATACTTTTTTTTCGTCCATTTTCCTCTATAGCAACATTTTAAACATTTTTTTTTTGTCTTATTTTAGATCCATCAAGATTTAAACTCTACCTTTTTAACTCTAAATTTAAGTGTAGAAATTTCAATTTTTTGTAGAAGTTTATATTCCTTTCTCTTATTTTAATCCCTCCCCTCATTTGTTTGCCACACACAATTCCTGTCTTGTTTCATTCCCTCCCCTTAAATCGTTAAGAAGTGAGAATTGAGGAAATAGAGAGATTCTTTGAAATTTTCCTAGATACTAGTTAACAAAGCAGAAACGCAAAAATTAAGAGGGATTAAAAGAAGCAATGATAAGAGATTATAGCACAAAAATTAGCATATTGTTAGAAGTAGTTGGCGATCAACACAACCCCCGTAACAAGTCATTATGTCAATGAAAACATTATCCACAAAAGAGCCACCAACAAATATTGGTGAAACAACAAACAAAATTTAAAAAATTATATTTCTTTAGTTTTTGTGTTCATGATTCTCGATTTTCATGCTTTCTAAGAATTTATCACTTTTGGGATTATTTGATGTTTTTATACTAAAATGGTAATCTGATATTATCTTCCTCCACCAAAAATAAATTGCATTTGATATAAGAACATGTTCTAAAATATTAAAATATGAACCGGTAAAAATTAGGAATAGTCGTTGAATGATGATTATTTATCTTTTGAGGATTTTTTATGTTCTTGTTTATACTTATTGATCCCTAATAAAGCACCAAAATTATATTTCACCCAAAATAAGGATTTAATTTTATATTCCTCAAATTGGTGGAGGAAATTTAAATGGAATAGAATGAAATGAAATGCATTTTATCTAATTTTACTTTACTTCATCCTATTTTAAACAATTTTTTAATGTATATTTATTTGCACATGTTGAAAAACGTTAAATAATAGAAAGAATGGACGGTTTTCGATTATGAGAGGGACAAAAATCGAGTTTTTTTTCTCTCTCTTTAAATTAGAACGTTTCCCTTTTTCTGAGCATCTTCACTTATCTCTCTCAGTCTCCCCTGCTTCTTATCTTCGATATCTGCATATATAAAGTTAATTTGATATATGCAAAGATGTCTTCACATATATCTTAGCATATATAATTTTTTTTTCCTCTAATTTTTTCATGGCCACAAAAGCCTTTATATAGGCTAATACATACTAGAAGAATTCCACCAAATTAGTGTGTGCAACATGCAGATGACATAAACTCTAAATATTATCACCTAAAAACGAGGACGAAACAAAATATGAACAAATATCAGAAAATATTGTCAGCCAGACTATATTCAACAATGTTTACAGAAAAATCTCATCATACTGGTCAGCTTTCAATTAATGAGTTACAATCAAGAAAAGGAAGAGCTAGCATTGAAGGTATCAATAGAAAATTGATCTTCAAATAGAAAAAATTGATGCCGAGACAATCACAGTGACGAAGGCAATGACAATGAGGGGAATAAAGTAGAGATGGAGGAAGGCAAAGATAACAATAATCACAGCGATTTCAACACTAATAAGATGAATCCCCGAAAAAACAAATAAGGAAACAAGAGTTTCACACGTAAAGATTACTAAATTTGAACATTATATGTTATAGATGTCATATGCTTATTAAAATCATAATACATATATCTCCTGAAGTGCGTGAGAAGAATTCATTTTTTGCTACACATCAATAAAAATGAAATTTAAACATACCACATGAGATAATCAAACTTGATAATACTGTAGGGGAAAAAATTCTTCGTGGATCACGTGAATGAGAGAACTCCGTAGAACCTACTGTATCTAGACACATGTTGAAGAATTAATGCAGACGCTAGTAAGTTTCTATTAATCGTTCAGGCCTCAAGGGAGATAATATAGCACATGCAGACACTAGTTTTCTATGGATCGTTCAGGAATAATATGCTATAGATTTGGAACAAACCTATGTGGTTAAAAATGCGATGTACGAATAAATTTAATAATCACAAACTCAGTTTTGTGAACGAGAATTTTTAATAAATTTTACTCATTTTACTCTAATTGTTTGTTTGGAACTGAAAAACTAACCTCCACTGTAAGTAAATTTAATAATCACAAATTCAGTTTTGTGAAAGAAAAAATCTGGATGCTTTTATAAACTTTATTTAACTCCAATTGTTACTGAAAAACTAACATCCGCTGTATGGTTTCAGTGAGTAGACGCAACACCCAGTATTGTGCTTATAGAACGATAAGCTCTCGAGTTTTCTGTCAATTTTTGCGGCTCCACTCATAAAGAAATCAGAGTGAAGAGCCTATAGAAGCAATACCCAGTATTGGGCAGACCGCAAAATGTCGTCACCATAAAGAGCACTGAGCACTATATGCATATAAAAGGCGGAAGCAACCTTTATGAGCATTATCATCCGCACCATTTACATAAACCCTATGTTATACATGGATTAGTCTTTACTAACTTAAAAGCATTTCTAGTCACAACCACCACGTGGCCTAGAACATTACAACCCACAAAACAAGGTCACTCATTTGAAGAAGTAAAGCTCAATTTAATCAGAATCAGATGATTCTGATCTCTGTTCCTTGGAGGCTGCATTATCTCCTTTCAAGTTAGCGTCTCCCTGCTTGAATGCCTTGGCTATCTCTTCAATGGGAATCAGCGGTAGATACCCAACGAAACTGTAACCCTTTTGAGTCATGCCCTTGATCACATGGTTGTACTTCTCTGACCAGTGAGCAACAGTGGGAATTGCCATCTCTGACAATGCATGGAATGGTGGATAGTGGTTGAGTCCATTCCACAACTTCACTGAATTTATCAACACAAAATGCTTTGACTCTATAGCAACATAATGAACAGCTGCTCTTGGCCCCCCCAGATTGTGCTTCACTTGCTACTTTCCCTGCCTCACAAGTCACTTTCTGAATCACACCCTTGGCTTGATCCGCAAGGTGTTTAGCAAAAGGAGGAGCATGTTCATCGAACTTGTGGGAAGCTTCATCCACCTGCCCAAATAATATGCTAATAAGTTTAGCCACAAATCGTTTAATAAATTAACAATGCCCCTTCAAACATTAACATGGACTTTCAAGCACACAAGGTACAAAGGACACTTAAATAAGAGGCTCCCTTAAGAATCAAGGGTCAATTCAAGGCAAAAAAAAGGGTAGGGTAATTAAAAAGCAGCAACTTATGAAGGGTTAAACCGCAGGCAAGTGAATCAAGGAAGCATCGTTAAAATGAAAAAGTTGGCCAACCAAAAGAATTTATTGATTTTAAGCATTTTTTTGTAGGTGTTAGCTTTGTAAGGGAATATTTGACCACAAATACAATACACCTTTTGTCTGTGGCAACCATTTCCTTATTAGCTATTCAAGAAACAGATCTTGATCTGAGTTTATATAAAATGATCAACACAAAAAGTAACAAGACAATTCATGAATACAAACTGAGTATGAATCATCAACAACCTTTTTGCCATCTCCCTTTTTATCAGATCCACATTTGTAACCAGAAAGAATTACATAAACCATACAAATAAAACACCGATTTTTTTATTTAAACACATGGATGTAGAAATGATCAAGAGGTAAAGGAAGTTTTTTTTTTTTTTACCTTTTTGTCAACAAAAACAAGGACATCATCAGGGACGCCCTTGAATTTGTTGCGGACAGGACCGAGAATGGTGGTTACAGTGTTCTCAACAGTTCCTACAACGGATCTCAAAGGCCCAGAATTCTGCTTTGCGTACTCATACAGATTTGACACAATCACAAAAGTTTGAATAGCAGCAATCCTCACAAACCCCAGGTGCTTGAGGTCTTTGTTCTTGCTCTCAACAGTCACCTCTAACTGTAGGCATAAAGTCGAATCAAAATTACACTCTCCACCTCCATGGTAAAAGACAGAAAAAAAAAAAAAAGAACAACCAAAGAAGGAACTTTAAGAAAAACCAAATACTGTATATAAATTATGCCAACCAACCTCGGTCTTTGCCATTGCTTTGTCTGTGTCAAAACCAGTCGTTGCTAAAAATATCAGGAATGGAGAGTTCAAGTTATGTTTTAGATAAAGATGATTAAGAAAAATGGAACATCCAAAACTGAAACTTTGTTTGATTGCAATCGGCTTAAAGATGTCACGGCACAGGACGGTATATTTATTGGCATCTAAATCTCATACCACGGCACAACTAGAATCCAAAACACTCGTCTCTGTGTTCGTCAAGGAAGGAAGGGGTGGGGTCCACGTTCGGACCGACTTCTTGGGATCTTTCTAGTTCTAACTAGCTATTTCCAGAAGCCACGTGGCGGTTTCTTGAAAATTGAGAACCTTCTTCGGAGTGGAGCGACCGGGATCCATATTTAATTATGTCAGGATTCACAAATCACAAATCCGGGGACGCAGAACACGCAGTTGTTGTAATTATGTGAACATTTTGAAACATTAAATTTAATCTACTTGAAAATCTGTTAAGTCATACGATTACAATTGATATTTAAGAAAGTTAAATAATTTTTTTTATCGGATCAAGTATATTCATAAACCACTGTTATGCCCCAACTTCTATTGGCAACCCAAAAAAAGTGTTATTAATCTCTTTTTAAAAAAATAAAAAAGGAAATATGTTCTAGAATGAATTTGTTTTCTTATAAATCTGTTTTGCTTACAAAACTTAGCAGGTTTGAATCGCACTATTATATATATGAGGTGAATGCAGATTCAGGATATGTTACATGTTATAGTAATTGGTAATCAAATTACATATTATAATTTGTAAGTCAGTGTTCCAAATTGTATTTTTTTAATCTCAATTTAGTGGAAGTCAATTTTAAGTTCTTATGGGGTCATTGTGACAATAATACCTTTGTAAGATTCCAATGAATTTAATTTTTTTCTAGTTAGAAATAATTAGTAGTATTTACTAAGGAAATATAATATATGACAAATTGTGGGCCATCGTAACGAAATGAAATGAAACTGAAGCCGTGGGACAACTTTTATCAACTAAAAAAATTGTAAAAAAGTTATAAAAAAAAGTAGCAAAAGCAAAAAAATAATTCATGGAAACCTCTCATCGGTTTGACATCTAGTTAGAAGAAAAGATGAATATAATAAGTAAAATAGTATATAATAACAAAAAATACAAAAATAGCGAGTATTAATTAAGTGCTTCTAATAAAAACTGTAAAATGATTCATCTATCGTTAATCCAACAGCAATACTTGAAGTGAGCCAATATAAAAAAAAATAAAAAAAAAAGTCGGCTAGGAAAGCAGACCACAGGGATTTCTACCAAGTCATTATCTACTACCACTAAATGCTTGTCTTATACGCCATATATGATAGTGTTTAAGGCGTTTACAAGTCAGATTTTGTTACCATATCATCCGGAAATATTTCAGGGATCTGAATTCAGGCTTACTGAGCCTCAGATCTCTGGCGCTTCATATTTTGATGGATAGGCTCCTTCACCTACAAAAGAAGAAAATTGCTTTCAGATTACAGGCATGTCCAAATTACTTGAAGGCTTTTAATAACACCAAGGTGAGTTTGATGGTGTAAAAAAGAAAAGAAACAAAAATATTTGAATTAAAATAAAAAGATAAAGATATGAGACTCACGTTAATTTTTAAAATTTTTCCATCATTTCCTCTCTTTTCTTTTCTAACCATATAAAGGATTAAAGAAAATATCACTATAAGGAATAAAGAAGCCTCAACATACCGCGCTAGTTTTCCTTGGTCGTTTGTCTTGGGAAGACTTGCTGCATATAATTGTATCAGCTTCGTCCCCTTGATTTTCAATTCCGTTTGTTCTGCCGTTCTCTTTGCCTTGCGCAAAACTCTCTCTTGAGATAACTGGCTGCACAATTTCAAAATAAATCACATCATATAAGCAAAACATTCGACTATATAGAAACTGGAAATTTGATCAATGTTACTAGTCTCAACCCTGCTTATAGGGGTGTTCCCGGGCTCTTTTGCCTTTGTCGTTTTCTGTCCACTCCCGGAGTCACTATAGTTTGTCTCCGATGTCACTTTCATTCGTGTTAAATCTGATCCGATGGAGTGGAGAACCCCACATGTAGACACGTCATAGTTGCTTCCTGATTAACAAGAAAGCATAAGAAAGTTGTAAGTTGACCAAGTACCAATATCGAAAAGCTGTGGATTTGAAATACTGAATACTAACTGCCTTAATCCATCACCATTTAAACGGAAACCAGTTTTTTTGAACTTGCTGTTTGGTTCACAGTGATCAACATCCTGTGAAATTTGGAAACGTTAAATTGGTAAACAACTAAACATGCATTAAAATAAGTGGTGATATGAACCCCAATTGTACCATAGCTTCCGTAGCACTTAGAGCTTTCTGGACTTCAATGAATTTCCTTTCAGTTAACTCAGAATGGATAACACGTTTCCCTGACGTACAGCGGGCATAAAAAGAACCAGGGAAAAACAGAAAGAGAAAAGAGAAGGATTTGTTAGTGTGTGTTTGGTTCCACAATTAGACGCACCTAAATCACATCAAATATTCAAATTATCGTTTAATGCAGAAGTTACTATTGGAAGATGTCAAATACGCATTTATCATGTAACAAATGCAGAACAAAACACGCAAGTAATTTGATACCCAATCTTTTGCTTCCTTTGGGTTCAACAAACCCATCCCGCACCATTTTATCTAGTATCTTTCGTGCTGCTGCCTGGTTTACTTCTCCCTCAAGCAAGCTTTGAAGCTTAGTGACTGAAACGTGTGTCACGGGAAGAACATGATAGAGAGCCTGCGATATTTACTCCCAAGTTAGGATATCCTATAACGTAAACATATTATCACTGTTTCATATAACTAAACATCTCCTATCATAAGTCAATAATTTTAGAGATCCATGATCATATTTCACGTACTCCCACTCTTCAGATTCGCATGGTGTTTTCGAAGATAGAGATTATTCACAATAAGTAACGACTTTAGTTTTTTATAGGATACTATTAAATATTTGCAGCATCTTGCACAAATCTTTGACTTCATTGCACAATTCATTTCAAATCGGTATTACGAGTGCACTTAGGCACAAGAAACGTCACTTTTATACTTGAGCTGTAGAGCACTCATTGTGAACAAACGTGACATATATTACAAGTCTGCAAAGAGACAAAGAACCTCATAGATAACACCAATAAAAAAAGGAAAAATAAAACTCACTTTCATGTATATGCGATCTTCAAACTGCAAACCCCTGTCAAAGACTTGAGGAATTTGACCGTCAATTTCTTCTTTCACAACGGGGAACTCATATTCTAGGTTCTGACATTGCAATTTCATCAGTAAGGGGGCAAAAAAGAAAAAACTACTTATTGGAAATCAATGGATAAATATCAGAAAGATTTATACCAATAAATCATAAACAATCATATAAGTAAACTTGAAATCACACCTTAACTCAAAATCTTAATATTATTTAGATTTATAAAAAAATTTCCTCACATATATAATGTTCAACTTTTCCATTCTTATTCGATATAAAACTTTCCCTCACACTTGTAATCCAGCACTACTTGAACCAAAGAAAAGGGTTAGGGCCAATTTAGAAAAAAATCAACCTTGTCCTTGTTAATGGCGTAGGTTTCCTTCCCTGTCTTTGATAGCACACCTTCCTCAACAAGCTTCTCCATGATCTCTGAAGAACCAAGCAAAATCAGGCGAAAGAGAAATAAAGTTTGAAAGTGATAAAATCTGCAGAACAGCTCGAACATTATAATAACGTTCATACCTTCGGTTAGAACCTGCAAGTAAAACAATTCAACTGAAATTATATTTGGCAAAAGATGAGAAAAGAAACTAAAATTGTGGTTAGATCATAATGGCTAAACAAAAACTTCATCTGAATAAAAGTGTCAAGGAAAAAATAAGTACCACGGAAATGTCTGGAAAATTCGATAGAACGTCATTAAGCTCGATAGTGTCACAGTGACAACAGTTGATCCACTCCTTGACCCGGACCAGTTGTTGCTCATCTTCCACCGGGTCCTGGGTATTGTCTGAACATAACATAGATCATTAAATATTCTGAGTTATAGGTTAGTAACTGAATTAGCAATTTTAAAGAACCAGAAAAAATAATTGTGTGGAGCCAATAAGAATATGGAAAATATGATTCCTCGGTGGGTTGAATTTTATATAAACACATCGTGTACACACAAACTTTTCTCAAAGAAAGCAAAAAGACATAATTTACCTTCATCAATCATGCCATTATCTTCCTGCTCTTGCTCTTTATCTGTCATTGTTTACATATTAAAAGAAGGTAATGGAGAAAATGGAGATGTGCAATAAAAAAAAAAGATTCTAGTTACGTATTGGAGCAACTATATATCGATTCCCTTGAGTAAGATCAACCTGAAAATGGTGAAATACTAAATTTAAGTAACACGATTATATCAATGGCAAGTCAGTCAGTTTCCTCACTAAAATCTTAATAGCAATGGCCACATCAAGCAACATCCTCGTTTACCTCACTGTCAGTATCATAATACTCATTCTGTTGCATGGAATCATCTCCAGCGCTCAAATCGTCTTGGATTCCCTCATTATCATCCTCACAAGGATCGAGCACACTCTTCACCTATAAAATTGAATAAGAAAAGATAAGAAATAGATTTAAAGCATAGCTGGGAACACGATATCCTTCCATTACCTTCAGAGCTAACACAAAGTGCTTGCTGTTTACATTGCCAACCTCCATTTTCAATGGATTCTTCTCCCATGGATGATAAGCTTCTTCATCAGTGCATCCCTTGAAGAAAGGAGGCTCATAATCAGCTGGCTGCAGGATAAAACAATTATATTGTCAAATCACCCTAGCTATAAGTCAGCCCTTTGCTTTGGCATAACAGAATGCTAAAATAATCACCAGTTGCATAGCAAGGTATGCACTTCAAGTCTGGGCACAGCAGAAATTCATAGAAAGGATAAAAGGAACCGAGATTTCCTATTCATGTTAAAGAACATACCGTCACATCATCATAGTAGAGGAGCTTCATCAGAATAGTGCGCTGGGGAAAGAATGTAGAAATCAGAGTTTGTATGAATACTTAAACTTGAAGAGAGTATATTATGAAATTATCATTCGGAGCATTCGAATTTCTTTACCTCTTCTGGCATTTTCTCCAGAGTTCTCATCAACTGAACCAGAGTTCGGATCATCTTACACGCAGAACTCCTGGAGATTACACCGAATACAAACAATATTAGTTTAATTAGTGAGTTAACATGATAAAATCACTTCAGATCTAAATTATATTCTCTTTTGCAACATCAACCTCATCTGCTGGGGAGTAATTTCTGTAGTCGAGTTGTACTTGAAGGTCCCCCGATTCTTTTTGCTTCCAGTGCGGTTGATATTCATCGACACCTCTTGGTTGTCAGAACTGGAATAGCTAAATGAAACTGCACGATGAAACTAACATTTATGAATCCTCCACAAATGACTCGAGTTAAATCAATATAGAATCCACATTTTGCCACTTGATTATAGCACTCATTCTTAAAGTGTTAAGTAGGTGGCATTCTCTTCCTGTTAAAACATTAAGTTACGTGGGATTCAGTTAACTACAGTTTCCAAATTGCGGCATATTAACACCTCTAACCAAAATTGCAAGCAGATGTGTTAAAGCCTTACATGCATATTCCTCAATCATTGGTCCGTCTACTGCTTCGCACACACAGAACAGAAGCGTCTTCAGGTATTTCTTCTGTAAAGCATCGTATACACCTGCAAAATAAATAGGATAGAAAAGAAAAAAATAACGCATCGCAAGCAACACCAAATCGCCACTAGAAGTGCAGTTAGACAATAGCTTAATCGTGCCTTTCTCCATCCAATCAATCAATCTGCGAGACTCGGCATCCACTGGCATAAGTTTTTTTATCTTCATCTCTGTCATTTCAAGCATATATAGTTTTAGATGCAATTCACTCAGCGATAAATATTAGAAGATTCAGTTAAAAATAAATAAAACGTAAAATGACTGGAGTACTAGAACCAGGTTTTACCTAACGCGGGAACAGACTTATCATTAAAATACTTCTCAGGAAATAGTCCTCTGATATAACTGATGTTGAATATGGCAATTCGGAGCAGGTTCCTCGTCTTGCAAATGAAATTTGAAATTAGATAATGAAAATACGGTGATTCAGACTCTGGATTAGTTTACTAAATCCTCTCAAATTGAAGTAACAGGTGGACGAACATTTCTCCATATGACTTGATTAAATTAAACTTCGTATAGCAAACATTACATTTTCTCAGAAATACTAAAGGCAACTAGGTGCTGAAATTAAAGCTACACCAACTTTCAGTTTCAGATCTGGTTTCATCCTAATGATAATACACGGAACTAAATAGCAAGTTTCTGTGTCTAAGACGAATCAAATTATTTTTACTGAATCAAAAATCTTCGGTGACACATTCTATAGATCGACAAATGAAATCCTCTCAGGTGTAGAATTTGATAAGTGAAAGAAATATAACGACTATATAATATTGAAAACTAAATTTAGAGAAGAAATTTAAAATGCATAAAAGCAATAAATGATCAACAGGAAATGCAGCAGTGGAAGAGCAAAGAGAACTCTCGAACGAACAAAAATAGTACCAGATATTCAGATCCATAGGATTTAAGGCAGATTAGATTAAAATATGTAATATAAGAAATGCGTGAAGCAAAATGACAGTTAAGTACGAGAAGAAGTGAATCCTGCTCGGTGATTTCAGCTTCCTTAACTTTCTGTGCAACGACCTGAGATAACGAAATGGAAAATTAAGAAACTCTGAGAGAGAGGAAGAAGATGAAGAAGAAGAGAAAGGAATAGAAGAATCGAAGAGGCTTATGGTCTCACCATGGTAGTGGAATTCCAGAGTCGCAAACTCAAAGTGAGAGAAGAGTGTGTTTCACTTCGTTATGAAAAAAATTTGAATGAGGAATGTAGCGGTAGGGGATGAAAGTATTTATAGGCCGCGCAAGATGGCAATGCCGTTGGTGTGAGTGAGTGCTGAAAGTTTCCTTCAGATTCTGTTACGCTATGGAATTTGATTTTTTGTCACGCAAATTCGGTGAGCTAATTGGCGCCAAAAGAAATAGAGAAATTGTAGTTTGTTTTGGTTTTAGAGTGTTCACAGGTAGAGGTGGGTTAGGTTTTACATCTTTTTATAGATTTAAATTAATCCGATAAATGAATTAGATTGACTTAGATTAATGTAAATATTTAAATATTATTATTTTATAAAAATTTAGAATAATAAAAAATTTTAAGTTTTAGAAATATATAATGGCTATATATACTTAAAAGAAATCACAGTATGATAATATTTGACTAATAGAATTAATGATTTTAATATTAATATAATATTTTTATTTTAAATAAAAATAAATTATTGTATTAAGATAAGAAAACGTAAATAAAATTAAAAAAAAGATAAAAATAACTTAAAAAGGAAAAAAAATAGTATAAGTTGAGTAAGGTATTATTTAATAGTTTAATAAATTAAAAATTAATGTATTTTGTATTTAATAATTAATTTATATATAATAATTAATTTAAGTTTATTGTGTTTGTTGAGTAAAAAAAATTATATGATAAGAGTTGGGTTAAATTAAAATAATAGAATCTATTATCATGAATTTATGATCAATCTTAATTTGATGGTATTAAATTAGATCCAAATACCTTGAAAAAAACCTCCAATATGATTGGGTGAACGCTCACTATCGTTTTTCGTTTCGTTTGTTAGGCCTCGAATTTCTTGCAAGCGGCAACATCCTTCATTCCTTGTCTTAATTTGACCACAGGCGTGTTGTCCCTGTGTCCCCATGAACTATGCAATTCATTGCACTACATGTCCGGCTTCAGAAAAAGAATATGTGTGTGGCATTTAATTAATGCATGCATTTCTAGTGGATTAATTGCTCGAGTAATGTTTGAAATTAATGTATGATGGACATGAAGAAGGGCAATTAAATATCATGGACTAATACCCGCGGTGGGGGGAAGGGGTTTTTTTTTTTTTTTTTAAAAGGGGGGGGGGGGGGGGGGGTTGAACTTTGAAGAAATGCATTTCATCAAGTTCTGATTCATTTTTTTTTATTCGTCAAACTACCCCCGGTAACATATGAAGACTGATCTGCTTATATGTGAGACTTTTTTTTTTAAGATGCCAATATGTTAGACTTGAAAACACATTATATGAATACTTTTTTTTACCTATAATATATCTTAATATCTTTTGTATTTTTGCAATTAAACGAGATGGTTAAATAGGTAATAATCTTATCAAAATCTATGTGGAGAGCTTAGCATGTGAACATTATCAATTAAAAAAATAAGCATACAAAAAGCTTTATAAAACATAAAAAGTTTCATATGCCTTTTTAAATAATCATGAAAAAAAATTATAGTAAAAGGTAATATTTTTATCCTTTTTTATCTACAGTGAACATAGTTCATTACCGAGAAGTATAACTTAATTTACGAATAGTGTTTTTTATTTCGCCAGCAGTAAATTTTCCAAGAACGAAATGAAATTTTAGTTATACATATTTAACGGGGGAAAAGGTAATGAAAATAGCTATTATGCCATTTACTCAACTTATCATGATTATTATGATAGAAAAGGATGTGATTTTTAAAAATAAAAAAAAAGGCTAGCATTTATTCAATTAATTGATTTGGATAGAAAAA
>QARZ01033985.1:0-12837 GCA_013407115.1 Glycine latifolia
GCTAAGAATGTCACTATTCGAATCTAAATCTAAAACATACAATCCATTCACCCTAGATGCGCAAGTATAAACAAGATCATTCATAATGATGGAAAACTTGCCATCCTTTATTGTAAAGTGAAAACCAGATTGTTCCAAATTAGAAATAGAAATAATGTTTCGAAAAATAGAGGGAACATAGAAACAATTATTTAAATGTAAAGAAAGGTCTGTGGGCAACATAATATCCACATCCCCAACAACTAGTGCAGCAACTCTTGCTTCATTCTCGACGCGGAGATTGATCTCATTCTTTCCCAACTTCCCCAATTAGTTGCTTGTGAAAACGATGATAAATTTTTCGCGCGCATATAATGACCATCATCATAGAAAATAAATGTAAATGTAATTAAAGGTACTCATAAGACATTTCAAAAATATGTATTCACATACCAGACATAATTTAATTACAAGTATAAAAGATTATGTCTCAAAATATACATCAAGTGTTTTACAAATAGAAAGAGAAATAGAAGTCAGGGGTGTAATTAGCAAAACAAGGATTGCATTCATTAAAAATAAGGGGTGCATCTAGCAAAGTGCAACTCCTGCCCAGGATCATGTCCATAGACATCCCGGCGAAACACAGTTGCTCCAAATAACTCGGTCCTCTCCCAAAAGCACCTACTATTGCCCATCTGCTCACACGAACGCGGTTCGCGATCATCGTAGGTACCAACCCACAAGGTACAACAAAGCAAAGGTGAGTTCATCATATTAAATAACAACAATAAATACAACAGAAAAGGAACACAACCTAATCAAGAAGTAACACGGTCATAAACATATCAATACGAACATTCCAAGCATCCATCAAACATTGACATCCACGGACATCCACAAACATCTCATAAATCGACTTGTAATATTTAGCATGATGCATGCTCCTGACTCAATTCTCATTATGCAATGTGGTACCATCCCAGAAATAGGCCAAAATCCATGGTACGAATGATTACTGCAATACGTTAGGGTCACTCTGTTGTGCATAGGACTCACCCCCCATGGTGATCAGCCAAAATGGGTGTCATAAGGATCTCCCCTACAGACATGGCCCCTAGTACTTCTTGTACTATGCAGTCAACCATCATATTTCCATCATGCAAATGTCGTATGTTACATAGGCACCATCAATGTATGACCCGACTAGGAACATAATCCTTCCTCACAAGGGTAACCCATCATACACCCCATATGTAACATACTGCCCACACAAGGGCCCAACGATGCACTGACCGTGGTCCTCGCAAGGTTTACCACCACCCAGTCCTGGCATCTCATGGCTATACATAGAATATCACCACGACACCATCAATGTATGACCCAGAACCAAGCTCAACCTGACCTAGCCAGGATTACGCCATACACCCCCGTGGGTATTTATGTATATCCAAACGCATTCCTCATCTCAGCCATCACATAGGGCGAGTTCGAATGCCACCAACGTAATCATATACATCATTCACAAACACATACAAACAAGTGAACAGGTGTGAAGTACAAGGTATCCGGGTTGGCACTTAGATGTACTATCTCAAGGTAAGAATCCGAACAAGGTCGGACGAAGGCGGACAAGGTCGATCAAGGCCGATAGAACTCGAACAAGGTCGGTAGGGGTCAGTCAGAGGGGTAAAGTTTGGACAAGGGTTTACAAGGGTAGTAAAACGGGCGAGGTTGGAGGAACTCTGTCGAGGTCGATTGGGTTTGGTAAGATTTTCCCAAAGGTGGTCAAGAGGTCCTTAGGTTCCTTATAAAGTCCTAAGGACGGGTTCTGCACTATGTAATCGATTGCATAAGCGTTGTAATCGATTACAACAGATAGCGCTTGTAAGACCCCGGCTTTGTATTTTACCAACCCACACAAGGGTGTAAGGGAACCCGGTAGCTCATTTTCCAAGAGCAGACAAGCTCTACCGAGTAAGGAACCCGGTAGTTCTCAAGAAAAGGGGTTTACACTTAGCAATTCTAAAGGAAACAGTCCACCCCGGGTAAGGAACCCGGTCTCTCTAAGGAAATGGAAGGATGAGCTCCTAGAGACGACACGTGTATGGAACCCGGCCGTTCTAGAAGAAGGCACACCAGCTCAGCCGAGTAGGGGAACCCGGTGACTCTTTTCCCGAGAGGACACGAGCTCATCCAAGTTAGCAACCCGACAGCTCTCTCTATGGTGAGGTAACTTGAGCTCAACAGCTCTGACGCATCACCCGGGTAAGTAACTCGGTATACCTTATAGAAAGGGAAGTGAGTCTTAACGACTCTAAGGGAACGACCCGGGTAGGGAACCCGGTCTACTGACGTCCGCCACCAAGGACTAAGTTATGTCCTGCATGCATGCATGCATGCCATGTAACCCGCTCAACACGACCTACCCATCCCGGTAGCCGACATCAAAACGCAAGGGTTGATGTCTATGTGCAAGACGGCCAACCCATCTCGGTACTCATCACCTTCACAAACACTTCCGCAAGTGTCTTAGAAGCCTTTCAGCATCAAAATGCCAACTTCACACATGCACGGGGAGTTCTTAAAACATCTACTCCCCCACAAGAACACCAAACATCAACACAAAACAACATTCAATAGATTTAAGACATACCACATCTCATTCATAAAAGACGTAGCTTTTCTGGGAAAAACATCACACATAGGGACATACAGTTATCATCACGGCTGGACTCCCTGGCCCCCAAACCGTGGTACTTAAAGCTGGTAAGAAACACGACAGACTCCCCTTACCTAACCAAGAGTTCGTTCACAAGCTTCATGGTGTGTTTGTCCTAAGCTTCAGTTCCAACCACGAAGTTCCTCTCAGTGATGGGATTTTTGCAATAGCTACGATGGTTCTCATAGGTTGGAGATAACAAAGAAGGGGTCAAGAACAAGAGGTTTCTGGGTGAGTTTTAGAGAGAAAACAGAGGAAACACAAAGGTAGAAGAAGGAAGAGTAAACTTGTTACTGTGCCAGCCTGATGCTTATAAACACGGCTGACACATTACGTCCACTTAACGTGCACAGCCAGCAACCACAGCACAGTAGAGTTGACATACGTCAAATACCCATCAAGCACGCATACCAAGACAAAAGCACTCAAACAACAAGTTATAAATAGAACAATTAATCAATCAACATAACACATGTAATTTAATTAATATAATACACACATTAAGCATCCAGGTTAGTAACTTATTATCCGGGTCGTTACAAATCTCCCACCTTTTTAGGAATTTCATCCCCGAAATTACCTGATGTAAACAAAGCCGGGTAGGCTCCTCGCATCTGATTCTCTAGCTCCCATGTAGAATCTTCTCCAGATATGCCTGATAGAGTGCTTTTAGTTAAATTTTTGTCTATCATTCTTAGCCTAATTGACTTCTCTTGGACCTTTATTTTCCTATTCTAATTCAGTTTTTGTCTTAGACAAGTAAGTGGACTTAATTACTAATTGTTGCGTATTTTTGGATTTTTGCTCACTTGACATATCTGACTTGTGTAGGGCCTATAGAGTGATACAGAACTCCAAATGGATCTTTCTAGGAGTCCCTGGAAAGACAACAAAAAGATCTACAAGTTTACTAGAAATAGCCCGAGGCCAATTCTGTCATTTGGAGGGTCATTTTAAGCTTCGAAATCGGAACCTCTGCACTTGTAATTTTGGGCTGCGAATTTGATTTCATGGTTGTATATAGCAAATAATTAGAATTGATGGGTTTTGTTCATGGCCCATTCTTTTCTTCAGACTTAGTCACTACATATTAGTGACCTTAGTGAAACTTGGACAGCACTTTTTACAATTCAATAACAAGTTTATTATTTCTTTTCTTTAGTTTTTAGAATCAAAAGCTTGTTCTTCATTTTCTCTCATTTGTTCTTCATCTTCTTCATTTCCATTTTGTTATTCTTCCATTTTTCTGCACTTACTTCATGGGGCTTTCCTTGGTGATCATCATGGAAAGCTAAATCATCACTCAATCCAAGGATCCAACCCAAGCAAAAGGGGAATTTGAGTTCTGGTTTAATATTTCGAATTCTGTGTGAATGTTCACTTTCTTCTTCAATTGCTATTTTGTTTTCATGATTATGAATGCGTTTAGAATTGAAAGTGGATTAGGTTATGAATTCATTGCCTAATTTCGAATATAAATCACAGATTAATTGGATGATATTTCCATTAGGGTTTGTGGTTTCAATTAATTTAGGGGTTAATTCGAGTGAACTGCTTCTAATGAAATTGAATGAACTTTCACAGTAGGATAAATTTCTAAGAACGATGATGATTCGAATAGCTTGGTTTGGTGAATTGGATTGATGCTCTTTAATCTATTTTACATTACTTGTTATCAATTCTATTAGTTTCTGCATTAATCTTTAATCGTAGTTTGTGTTTTTGCAATTTTCATTTAGCGCATACAAACTGTTTGATAAAAATCCCCCCATTATTTACTAGTGAATTGAAGTTGGAACCATATTGATTGTGTCTCTGAGTCGACCTAGGTTAATCCTGTGCTACAGAATTAGCTTAGTTTAATTGTTTTGAAGCCACGCGACAAACGCTTATCAATGCCTCCCCAGATAACCTTGACCAGGGAAATGTCTTTTCCTCTTAGATGCTTTATTCGTCGATCCTCAATCCTCAAAGGTAGTGTTTCATACGTTAAGTTTTCCTTTACTTGAATATCATCCAACCTGACCACATGAGATGGATCATGAATGTACTTACGAAGTTGAGACACATGGAATACATTATGGAGATTGGAAAGGGATGGGGGTAAGGCAATTTGGTAGGCTACAAGATCGACTCTTTTTAAGATTTGGAAGGGACCAACAAACCAGGGTGTGAGTTTTCGGGATTTCAATGCTTGGCCGACCCCGGTCCATGGGGTGACCTTCAAGAATACATGATCACCGTCCTCAAACTCTAAGTCCTTCCTCCTTTTGTCAAGATAGCTCTTTTGCCGACTCTGGGCCGTTCTCATCCTATCCTGGATCAACCTGACCTTCTTGGTTGTTTGTTGCATCACCTCGGGCCCTAGTACAAGACTCTCGCCGGGTTCCAACCAACATAGGGGTGTCCTACACCTTCTACCATATAGGGCTTCGTAGGGAGCCATGCCAATGGTAGAGTGAAAACTATTGTTGTAGGTAAACTCTATCAAGGGTAGAAAACTATCCCAGCTACCCCCTTGTTCTAGAACACACGCCCTCAAAAGGTCTTCCAGTGACTGAATGGTTCATTCAGTCTGTCCGTTAGTTTGAGGGTGATAGGTGATAAGCGTTTGTCATGTGGCTTCAAAACAATTAAACTAAGCTAATTCTGTAGCACAGGATTAACCTAGGTCGACTCAGAGACACAATTAATATGGTTCCAACTTCAATTCACTAGTAAATAATAGGGGGATTTTTATCAAACAGTTTGGATGCACAAAATGAAAATATCAAAAACACAAACTACGATTAAAGATTAATGCAGAAACTAACAGAATTGATAACAAGTAATGTAAAACAGATTAAAGAGCATCAATCCAATTCACCAAACCAAGCTATTTGAATCATCATCGTTCTCAGAAATTTATCCGATTGTGAAAGTTCATTCAATTTCATTAGAAGCAGTTTAATCGAATTAACCCCTAAATTAAGTGAAACCACAACCCTAATTGAAATATCACCCAATTAATCTGTGATTTATATTCAAAATTAGGAAATGAATCCCTAACCTAATCCGCTTTCAATCCTAAACGCATTTATAATTATGAAAACAGAATAGCAATTTAAGAAGAAAGTGAACATTCACACAGAATTTGAAATACTAAACCAGAACTCAAATTCTTCCCTTGCTTGGGTTGGATCCTTGGATTGATTGATTACTTAGCCTTCCATGATCATCATCAATGAAAGCCCCATGAAATGAGTGCACGAAAATGGAAGAACAGAAATGAAAATGAAGAACAAGGAAGAATAGTTGAGAGTAAATAAGAGAAAGGATTTTGATTCTAAAAACCTAAAAAGAGAAATGTAAAACTGTTTTTGCAAAATGAAATGTAAGTGTAATAATTCCTCCTAATGTCACTAATATATAGTGACTAAGTCTGAAGAAAAGAATGGGCCATGAACAACTCATCAATTCTAATTATTTATGATATTTACACCAATAAAAGTCCAACTCGCAGCCAAAATACAAGTGCAGTGGTTCTGACTTCAAAGCATAAAATGACCCTCCAAATGGCAGAATTGGCCTCGGCTTATTTCTCGTAAACTTGTAGATCTTTTTGTTATCTTTCCAAGGACTACAAGAACGCTCAATTCGGAGTTCCATAGAGATCTGTAGGTCCTGAGATACATGAAGTGAGCAAAAATCCGAAAATACGCAACAATTAGCAATTAAGCCCACTAACTTGCCTAAGACAGAAACTGAATTAGAATGGGAAAATAAAAGTCCAAGAGAAGTCAAATAAGCTAAGAATGATAGAAAAATATTTAACTAAAGGCATTCCATCAAAATACCCCACACTTAAACATTTGCACTCCTGGGCAAAACTAAAAGAAAGACTAAGAGAAAATTTCAAACTAAAGTAAATAAAAAATTTAAAAGAAAAGTATGAACAAGGCACACATATTTTTCAATGAATCATAACAGTGCACAAAAGTGAGAAAGATGAAAGACGGAAGAATGATATTATGGTAACAAACAATACATGAAAACTTGATCACAGTGCAAAGTGAGAAAGTAGTCAAGTGTAGAATTAAGAATGTACCAAGGTGATAGAAATCTCTCAAAGGACAACACTCAACCTCATATAATGTGTATAACTTTGTGTTTACACTCAAACACCACATGTAACTAGCACATCCAAGTATTGACAAGACTCTAGTTCATTCAACTTGAAATACACATGCATCAAAAGATCAAAAGGACTTTATTAGCTTGAAATGAATGGCTTAGGTAAAGGTGGATAAGAAAAGGATATTTAGGCTAAAACTAAGAGAAAAGAGGGGCAATGGGGAGCAAGCCAACAAGTTAAAAGAGGGGTAGAAACAAAGAAATGAGATTTAAAGGAATTTACAAGGATGAAAATCAACCATAACAACTTTTATTGCATTTTCTTTTTCTTTTTGTTTTTCTTTGCTTTTCTTTTTCCTTGTTTATGCATTTTTTTCTTTTTGAACGTTTGCTTTGTAAACTATTTCTTTTCTTTTCTATTCTTTTCTCATCATCATTTTTTTTCAAATCAAAACAAAAGCAAATAAAAATACCCCACACTTGTTTGAAACCCACTCCCAAAACAATTCTATAATAACCTTGAACTCTATAAAATAAAAAATAAAAAAAAAATTGCCCTGTGTGAATAGTGGCGCTGGTAGCGCCAGAGTGGCGCCATATTGGCGCTAGTAGCATGGGAGGCACATCATAGGCTAATTCCCACTGGAACCTAGCGTCGATAGTGCCAGAAAGCTATTTTTTCACTGGAACCTGGCGCCGGTAGCGCCAGAATGGCGCCAGTAGCGCAGGAACACATACTGGGGGCCTATAAAAGGCCATTTTCGCGTTTTGGGCAGCAAAAACGCTTCTCTCTTCTTCCTCTAAGCCATTTCCTCCATTAATGAAGTAAAAAGCTTCATATCTTCTCCATTATTCATCTAAACACTTCCTACCCAACTAGAAAGTTGATTAGAACTCCTCCATGAGCTAGATTCCAGCTTCAATTTATCGAGAGAACCATCAATCGGAGAAATCCCGTTCTCTAGGGAACTTTGAGAAAACTGAGTTTGGAAGGGAAAGAAGGCGATTCAAGGACGCCAAAGCTTGGAGAAGTGATCCTCCAACCTTCCTCGACTGTTTAGAGGTAAGAAACTTGAGTTTTACCGATTGATTTATGAAATGGTTCTTGGGATGAATAGTGAGCCATTTGTGATAGGGCTGGAATTAGGCTTGGATTCTTTAGAAAAGTACGCTCAGGAGGTTGTTCTGATGAATACTAAGCTTTGAATCATGACTATTGATGAAGTTTGGTTTTGACTTTGATATATGTATGAGTAGGAAGAATGATGATTAAATGGAGGGTATCATGACATGTATGAGCATATGTGCTTTTACTAAAAGTGTTCATGAGACTATATAGAAGGTGATTAGGTGTTGAAATGATTTTTTTGAATAACTTGGTTATTCTTGAGATATAGAGGGGTTAAGCAATTGTATGCTTTGAACCATCTTATGCAGAGTCTTAGAGGGACTCTAGTGCTTGGTTAGGCTGAGATAGATCCTGTTGAGGGTCTGTGAATCGCCTATAAGGTGGTTAGCTTTGATAACCCTAAGATAGAGAACAAAGAGGTTGTAATGGAAAGGAATAGTGTTTCCTTTCATTCTAACGATTGAGGACCGTTATTGATTGATTGATTGTTTGTATGCCTTGTGTAGGGCGTGATATAGACATTGCTGGTGGTTGTGACCACGAAGCCGGGAGAGCCGGTGTAGCGCTGAGAGCAGGTAAGCTCTTTGTTCTTGGGAGTGTTTCCCTTGATTGTGTTCCACCATACTCCAGAGGGAGTGATGGTTATTGTATGAATTGATGTATGTATATTGAAATTGTGTGTTACTATTCTGATTGGAATCATGTACTTGATATACATGGATTGAGGCTATATGTGTTGATTGATGAGATTTCTCTGGCCAGTAGAATAGAATAGAATATATATATGTTTGAGTAAGTCCTGATGAGAAATGTGCCCAATATAGATGGATGTAGCTTCCTCAGGCTAATGATAGAAAGTCCGGATGAGAAATGTGCCCATATAGATGGATGTAGCTTCCTCAGGCAAGGATAGGAAGTCCTGATGAGAAAAGTGCCCACATAGATGGATGTAGCTTCCTCAGGCATTGATAAATGATATATATATGCCATGTACATGTGATGTGTTTTAATAGTCTGATGGCTAAATGATGATGGTGTATGTTCTAAAAAGGGTGATGATGAGCCCTTGAGACATATGTATATGTGGTGATATGGCTTGAGAGCTGTGATGGCTAATTTGTAATGCCAATTTTGATATTATATGCATGGAAGTGAACCAGGGGGAGGAAAGACCTCCAAGGACCCTGAGTTTATTGAGATTGTTATCTCACCCCTGTCGGGGGTTATGTTTTGCAGGTGATACTCAAGGAGCTGCTGAGAGATCCCAGGGCAAGAGGCCCGAGCAGGGATAGGTTCTGTGAGAACCTTAGGCATAGGGTTGAGAGCATGTTAGCTCTACATTTTGTTTTATGCCTATTGTTTTGTACCCTGAGAGGGATTTTGTATAGTTTTGAGATATACATTGTATATTATGAGAATTCACCATATAAGATGTACAATTGATGTTGTTAATGACGTTCGATGACGTCATTTTGTTTATCGCTTCCGAATTGATTATCTGTGATAATTGCTGCGCTTAACGACCATAAATCAATGTTAATGAACCGGATGCATACGGGGCGTTACATTTTATGGTATCAGAGCAGTTTCATAGGGAAGCATTATGTATGGTGAATTGTGTGTTGTTCACTAATGTTCTAGGTGTTCATTATGACTATTGCATGTGTGGTCATTGAGTGTGGGCCTGATCAACTCACCCTTTTATGTGACATGTTTAGTGCCATGGTGAGGACCTGGAACAATAGTGAGATGGCGGGTGCAGATGGGCAACCTGACCCAGTGACAGCCGCCTTGGCAGCCATGCAGCATGAGATGGCTGCTAACAGGCAAACGAATGAGGCCTTGTTGAAGGCTAATGAGGAGCTGATGGCAAAGTTGAGATCTCTGTGGAGAGAGGACAGAGTACCTTCTCCATCACCTGCTTATGAGGGCGAGGGTAGTCGCCACCAGGGTGGAGGTAGTCATCGTTTTGATGGGCCTAGCCACCACAGAGGGGACCGGTTGTCCCAATCTGAGGTTGATGAGGATATAACTGCTAGAGGGAAAATGCTCATTGCTTTTCGTAAGCATGACCCTCCAACCTTTCATGGGGAGTATGATCCCATTGCTGCTGTTAGATGGCTACAGGCCTTAGAGAAGATCTTCATTGTGATGGAGTGTTCAGACCATCAGAGACTTCTCTATGCCACATACATGCTTCAGGGAGATGCTCATGAGTGGTGGGTTACCACTTCAGAGTTGATGAGAGGCCAGGGTGAGCCTGTTACCTGGCAGGATTTTGAGGCCCAGTTCCTGGACAGAAACAGCAACATAAACAGATAGAAAATAGAAACATACAGACTCAAAAACTAAAACAGATAGATGACAGAAAACATAATGTATAAACAGAAACGTAAGCAGAAAATAGAAAACAGACAATAAATAGAAAATAGATTTTGGAATCCTTCACCCCCCACTTGAAATGCACATTGTCCTCAATGTAAGCATGCAAAGAAATGCAAACAAAGAGACAACAAATAAAAGAAGGGAAAAGGAAACTCCCGAAATGTCATTCAAGATGCTTCATCACACAAACTTGGCAAGACCAAAGAGATGTCCGCCACAAGCTCCTCCTCGACTTGAGGGCTCTCATGAAATACTTTGAGTTGGTGACCATTGACCTTGAAGACTTTGCCGATAACTTCATTTTTAATTTCAACTGCACCATGGGGAAAAACATTAGTAATAACAAAAGGTCCATCACATCTAGATCGAAGTTTACCGGAAATAAGCTTAAGGCAAGAATTAAACAAAAACACTTTTTGGCCACTATGGAACTTCTTTCTAAGAATCCTAGAGTCATGAATTCTCTTCACTCTCTCTTTGTAAATCTTGGAATTCTCATAGGCTTCTAGGCGGATCTCTTCAAGTTCTTGCAACTGAAGCTTCCTTTCCATACCCGCTTCATCAAATGCTATGTTACAACTCTTCACTGCCCAATAAGCACGGTGCTCAATCTCCACTGGTAAGTGGCATGCTTTACCAAAAATCACCCTATAGGGAGACATCCCCAAAGGTGTTCGTACGCGGTCCTGTGAGCCCATAAAGCATCCTCAAGTAGCTTGCTCCAATCCTTCATGTTTGGTTTCACCACCTTCTGTAACACTTGCTTGATATCTCTGTTAAAAACCTCTGCTTGCCCATTAGTTTGGGGATGATAAGCTGTAGCAACTCTATGCACAACCCCATACTTATGAAACAAGGATGCCAATGACCGGTTACAGAAATGGCTCCCTTGGTCACTGATAATGGCTCTAGGCACACCAAACCTGCAGGAAATGTTGGATCTCACAAAATCCACAACAACTTTAGAATCATTAGTTCTGGTGGCCTTAGCCTCAACCCATCTAGAAACATAATCAACAGCAAGCAAAATATATGAAAAACCATGAGAAACAGGAAATGGACCCATAAAATCAATACCCCAGACATAAAAAATCCCACAAAAAATAATGGGTTGCTGAGGCATCTCATGTCTACGTGTAATGGTTCCTCTTGCTCTCTGACACTGCTCACAAGTGGTGGTAAAGTGATGAGCATCTCTAAACAGGGTGGGCCAAAAGAACCCACAGTCCAATACCCTCCTTGAGGTCCTCTGAGGACGAAAATGACCTCCGGTAGGTGTGTCATGACAAAACTGAAGAATAGACTAAATCTCATGATCAGGCACACACCTTCAGATCACTTGGTCATTACCAAATCTCCACAAATAAGGATCATCCCAAACATAATATTTAGCATCACTCTTAAGTTTATCTATTTGGGACCTAGATGCATGAGGTGGAACAACAGATGCAACAATGAAATTAACAATGTCAGCAAACCAAGGTGTGACATGTGATGAATGCAAATGCATCAAATGCTCATCAGGGAAATTATCACGAATGGGAAAGGACTCAAGAGGTCCTTCAATCCTGCTCAAGTGATCAGCAACCAAGTTTTCTGCACCACTTCTGTGCTTAATCTCGAGGTCAAACTCCCGAAGAAGAAGCATCCACCTGATCAATCTAGGTTTAGCATCAGGCTTCTTCAACAGGTACTTCAAAGCTGCACGGCCAGTAAAGACAGTGATATGGGAGCAAAGCAAATAAGATCTAAATTTATCTAAAGCAAAAACAATAGCTAAAAGCTCCTTCTCAGTGGTGGTGTAGTTAACTTGGGCTGCATCTAAAGTGCGTGAAGCATAAGCAATGACATGGGAGAGTTTACCAACTCTCTGTGACAACACAGCCCTAAGTGCATAATTAAAGGCATTACACATCAACTCAAAGCGAAGCTCCCAATCTGGTGGCTGCATGATGGGAGAGGTAGTCAACTTCTTCCTCAATCCCTCAAATGCCTCTTTGCAAGGCTGGTCAAATGTAAAGTGTACGTCCTTTTGGAGAAGCTTGGACAATGACAATGCAATCTTACTGAAATCCTGAATGAATCTCCTATAAAAACCTGCATGTCCAAGAAAAGAACGTACTTCCCACACAGAAGCGGGGTAAGGCAAAGAAGTAATCACATCAATCATGGACTTATCGACCTCAATACCTCTACTAGAGACCAAATTCCCTAAGACTATACCCTCATGCACCATAAAATGACATTTCTCAAAGTTAAGAACAAGGTAGTCTTAATACATCGGTCAAGCACTCTAGAGAGACTATCCAAACATGCATCAAAAGAAGAACCATAAACAGTGAAATCATCCATAAACACCTCCATGCAACTCTCTAATAAATCAGAAAAGATGCTTACCATGCACCTTTGGAAGGTGCCAGGTGCATTGCATAGGCCAAAAGGCATCCGGGTGTAAGCAAATGTGCCAAATGGACAGGTGAATGTGGTCTTGTGTTGATCCTCTGGTGCA
>QARZ01034009.1:0-14923 GCA_013407115.1 Glycine latifolia
TACTAACAATGTCTTCCTTCATCATTTCTTCAGTTGATCATGTGCTCTCCACAATGATTGGCTAGCTTCTCCTAAGGATTGGATGTAATCTTCGTACCCTTATGTATCTCTTTTAATATTTATATGCATGAATCTTTTCTACTCCTTATTGGTAACCTGCAATGACAATTGGTACGCTTGCCAAGAGTGTAACATGCATTAAGAAAGAAGTTTTCCCATGGCTTAAGTTTTTGGAAAAACATTTGTGCACTGCTTTAATTGATTACCAGCTTGTGTAATCTATTAAAAAGCCATGAAGAACAACTTAATCGATTATAAGAAAGTCATAATCGATTACTCAGTACAAAAACACAAATCATGTTGACTGCCTTAATCGATTACCACTCAATCATCATTGATTACATAGGCTTGTTTTAAAAGTGAGACTGACTGCCTTAATCACTTATGATGGAGGTCCAAGTCAAGCCAAGGGTCTAGAAGGGGAGCTTGAAGCACTTCCTTTGGTGAGCTTCATAGGACCAATGACAAGAGCTAGGACTCAAGCACTTCAAGACCGTATTCAAGCCAACTTGGGCAAGCATGAAGTTACAAACCTTATCAAGGACGACAAGAGCTGGATTTTGGTGTCTCAAGTCCATTTTAATTCAATAAATTCCAGTACTTGGTAAGAGAAATTCAATAAAACATTTGTAAATAAGTAGTTACTGCTTTAATCGATTATTTGGGCTTGGTAATCGATTACAAGATGTTTAGAAGCAATCAGGAAACATAGCCTTTCTGCCGTAATCGATTATTTCGTCGAAATAATTGATTACCACGCAACCAGTTGAGAGCAGGAATCATAGCCTTTCTGCCGTAATCGATTATTTCGTTAGTGTAATCGATTATTTCAGTTTTTGCCTGATTTAATCGATTACCATAACGAAGTAATCAATTATATCAGTATCAGATGGTTACTGCACAGTTTTGGAAGCCAGCAGACACTTATGTAAAGCTTGTCCTACAAGCTACGTTTTGGGCTTCATTTTAGCTTATATTGACATGTCATTTAGGGTTAATTAGCTTAATAATTCGTGGCCTATATAAGGTCCCAAACTGAATGTAAAAGGCATTCCATCTTTGGTGAATCAATACAATTTCTGAATTGTTGGTGAGAGTTTTCTCCCTTTGTTCTTAGTCAAGAACTTCTTGTTTCTTATCAATGGCCTCCCAGCTATTGTGGTGATTCTTGCAAGACTTATTGGAATTCCTATTCCATGGTGTCAATCCAAATCCACTTCTATTCTGCTTACATTATTCCAATTCTTAAATCACAAAACCTAAAAAGCTGTCCTAAAACAGAGCATTTCACATTCTGGTTTTCTTCCAATTGAAGATTGAGTTCCATTGCAAGGAAGATCAGGGCAAACAGGACTTGATCCAATTTTGGAGTCCATCAACTTACATCTCGATTTAATCGATTACATTGTTCATAAAATTTATCTCGATTGGCTCAAAAACAACTTTAATCGATTATTTGACAAATTAATTGATTACAGTAGTTAAAATAATTGATTACCATTACGTATTAATCGATTACATGATGTTATATCTATTTTCTATTTAAAGCTATTAGGTCTTAACATTTGCAACAATTCAAGTAATCTGAGTTTACGAATTTCTCAATAATCCTAGAGCGTTCAAGGTTCAAGCAAGAGATTTTTCTTAGTGTCACACATCTTGTTTCAAATCACAAGTACACATGCTTCATTGATAATGATGTTTTAAACAAGATTCAACAAGATTTTTCAAGAGAGCTGGTTTTCATCATTTATATTCATACAACGTAGAATTGATTGGTAAAATTCATTCATTCATATCCTAAGGATCATAAGGTTGTATCTCTCTTGAACTCTTACATTGATTTGATCTGTATCTTTTAATTTTTTGTAAGTACTAAGATCAAATAGTTTTCTTTAGAGCTATTCTAGAGCAGTGTTCTCTAGAGGGAAAGAGCTGAGTAGTATTCTCAGGTTCTTTGTGATTAGAAGTCTAATAGGGTGTTAGATTTCAGGTTCTTTATCTAGGTTTGATAAAGGTAATCACTTGTGATAGCTTGTAAAGAACAAATTTGATTTAGTAGAACTCTAATCAGTTTGGATTAGAAGACACTGGATGTAGCTTCTCATTTGAGGGGTGAACTAGTATAGATTTTGTGTTATTCTTGTTTCTAAATCTTGTTATTTGAATCTAACTTGTCTTGTGGTTATTCTCTTTCAAGATCAATAGAAATAGGTTCTGAAATTGCTTAAGGTGAAGGGTGAGTCTTGATTGATTGAAAATTGAAGTTTTTACAAAGTTAAATTTGTGATACGATCTAAATTCCGCTTCTGGTTTTTCAAAGAATTTTCAAAAGTATAAGGTTTTAACCAATTCAACGCCCTTCTTGATTAATTGTGTGTGTTCATCCTTGTTTACACAATCGAATTAAGTCCTAAATCAATTGAAATCACAAATCGGATTGAAATATCATTCAAATAATCTATGATTTAAAATTCAAAATTAGGAAATAAATCTATAACCTAATTCATTTTCAATCCTAAACATATTCATAATCATGAAAATCAAAAAGATGATTGAAGAAGAAGATGAACATTCACATAGAAATTAGAATACCAAATCAGAACTCAAATTTTCCTTGCTTAGACTGGATCCTTAGATTGATTGATTGTTTAGACTTCATGATCATCATCAATGTAAGACCACAACAAAATTTGTATGAGAAAGATAAAAGAATAGAGATGAAAAGAAGAAGAAAAATAAAGAACAATGAAGAACAATTAAGGGAAAAAGAGAGATAACTTTTTAATTCTGAAAACTTCGAAAATAAACTACAAATTCTGTTTGTGCTGAAATGAAGTGTGTTTTTTGATGGAGTTCCTTTAGTTAAATATTTTTTCTATCATTCTTATCTTATTTGACTTCTCTTGGACTTTTATTTTCCCATTCTAATTCAGTTTTTGTCTTAGGCAAGTTAGTGGGCTTAATTGCTAATTGTTGCGTATTTTCGGATTTTATGCTCACTTGACGTATTTGCCTTGTACAGGACCTACAGATCTCTACGAAGCTCCGAATTGAGCGTTCTTGTAGTCCTTGGAAAGATAACAAAAGATATACAAGTTTTCCAGAAATAAGCCGAGGCCAATTCTGCCATTTGGAGGGTCATTTTAGGCTTTGAAGTAAGAACTACTGCACTTGTATTTTGGATTGCGAGTTGGACTTTTATTGGTGTAAATAACATAAATAATTAGAATTGATGGGTTGTCATGGCCCATTCTTTTCTTTAGACTTAGTCACTATATATTGGTGACATTAGGAGGAATTATTACATTACATTTCATTTTGTAAAAACAGTTTTACATTTCTCTTTTTAAGTTTTTAGAATCAAAACCCTTTCTCTTATTTTCTCTCAACTGTTCTTCCTTGTTCTTCATTGTTCTTCATTTTCGCTTTCCCTTATTCCATTTTCATGCACTTATTTCATGGGGCTTTCATTGATGATGATCATGGAAGGCTAAATAATCAATCAATCCAAGGATCCAACCCAAGCAAGAGAAGAATTTGAGTTCTGGTTTGGTATTTCGAATTCTGTGTGAATGTTCACTTTCTTCTTCAATTGCTATTCTGTTTTCATGATTATGAATGCGTTTAGGATTGAAAGCGAATTAGGTTATGGATTCATTCCCTAATTTCGAATATAAATCATAGATTAATTGGATGATATTTCAATTAGGGTTGTAGTTTCAATTAATTTAGGGGTTAATTCGATTGAACTGCTTCTAATGAAATTGAATGAACTTTCACAATAGGATAAATTTCTGAGAACGATGATGATTCGAATAGCTTGGTTTGGTGAATTGGATTGATTCTCTTTAATCTATTTTACATTACTTGTTATCAATTCTGTTAGTTTATGCATTGATCTTTAATCGTAGTTTGTGTTTTTGCAATTTTCATTTAGCGCATGCAAACTGCTTGATAAAAATCCCCCCATTATTTACTAGTGAATTGAAAATGGAACCATATTGATTGTGTCTCTGAGTCAACCTAGGTTAATCCTGTGCTACAGAATTAGCTTAATTTAATTATTTTGAAGCCACACGACAAACGCTTATCATTTTTTCACTAACTAATTGCAATAAAATATAGTGACTGAGTCAGTAGGAAAGCATGGGCCATGATTAGGCCCATCTAATCTAACTAATTGCTAATTACACCAATTCGCAACCTAAAACTCGAGAATAGGGGTTCTGACTTCCAAGCCTAAAATGACCCTCAAAATGACAGTATTGGCCTCAACTTATCTCTAATAAAATTGTAGATTTTTTCCTTATCTTTCAGGGACTACTCATATACACCATTTGGAGTTCTGTAGAACTCTCTAGCTCCTGCACAAGGAAGATAGGTCAAGTAAGCAAAAAAATTTGAAAATAAGCAACAATTATCAATTAAGCCCACTTGTTTGCTTAAGATAAAAACTGAGTTAGAATGAGAAAATAAAAGTCCAAGAGAAGTCAAATAAGCTAAGAAGAATAGAAAAATATTAAACTAAAAACACTCAATCAAAATTCACCACACTTAAATTTTCCTTGCTTGGACTGGATCCTTGGATTGATTGATTGTTTAGCCTTCCATGATCATCATCAATGGAAGAGCCACGAAATTTGTGTGAGAAAAATAAAAGAACAGAGATGAAAGGAAGATGAAAAATAAAGAACAATGAAGAGCAGTTGAGAGAAAAAGAGATAAAAGATTTTTATTTTGAAAACTTGCACAAGAAGCTAGAAATTATGTTTTTGTATCTATTGTCTGTGTGTCCTCAAATAACTCCTAGCTACACTAGTATATAGTTATTGGACAGAATTAAGGGATGGGCTCTGATTAGGCCCATCTAAACTAACTAATTATGCTAATTACATCAATTAAAATCCAAACTCGCAGCCCAAAATTCAAGTGCATAGGTTCTGACTTGTAAGCCTATTTTGATCCTCAAAATGGAAGAATTGGTCCATGCTTATCTGTGACAAAATTGTAGCTCTTTTCTTTAGCTTTCCAAGGAATACTCATATGCTCCATTTGATGTTTTGTAGAATCCTATAGGTCCTGAAGAAGGAAGATAGGTCAAGTAAGCACAAAATCTAAAAATAAGCAACACTTGTCAATTAAGCCCAATTATTTGCCTAAGACCAAAGCTGAGTTAAAATAAGAAAATAAGAATCCAAGAGTAGTCAAATAAGCTAATAAGAATAGAAAAATACTAGACTAAAAACACTTAATCAAATTCCCCCACACTTTATCTTTTGCACTCTTGAGCAAAACTAAAAGAAAGACTAAGAGAAAAAAAAATTAAAGTAGAATAAATCACAAACTAAAAATAAAAAGGTATGAACAAGGCACACACATTTTTCAATGGATCCTAACAATTCACAAAAGTGAGAAAGATGAAAAATGGAAGAATGATATCAAGGTAACAAGCACTCCATGCACATGATCACAAAGTGCAAAGTGAAAAAGTAGTCAAGTTAAAATTAAGAATGTACCAAGGTGATAGAAATCTCTCAAAGAACAACACTCAACCTCATCAAATGTGTATGGGTTTATGTTTACACTCAAACATCACATGTAACTAGCACATCCAAATATTGACAAGACTCTAATTCACTCAACTTGAAATACACTTGCATCCAAAGATCAAAGGTGAAATCACACATGAAAGAACATTACATAATGCGATTCATCCACAAAGGCCCCAAAACTCACAAGGCATAATTCTATCACACATGATTCACCTTAAAATTTATTTTCCAAGCCTACTTATCACTTCAACAATTGCAACAATGATTCACATCATGTATGAAACCTCTCAATCCAAAAATTGGTACATTTCTCACAATTTATACAAGTTAGAAATCCTATGAAAAACTTTAAAAAAGTTTCTAATTTCAACAAAAACAGAAAACAACTACGGTAAAATATTTTATTTTTATTTTTATCTTCTGTATGTAAAAACAGAAAAAATAGAAAATAATAAAAGAAAAACAAATACGTCAAAACAAAAATAGAAAACAGACAGAAATATAACAAAAATAGATACAGAAAACAAAACAAAAAATAGATAACAGAAAATAGTTAAAATAGTTAAAACAGAAAATAGAGAAAATAGAAAACACATAAAATAAGTTTTATAAATCCCTACCCCCAGACATAAAAGTGCACATTGTCCTCAATGTAAGCATGCAATGAAATGCAACCAAAGAGGCAACATAGAAAAGAAGGGAAAAGGAAACTCCTCAAATGCCATTCAAGGCACAACATCACATAAAGTTGGTAAAACCAAGGAGAGGTCTGCCACAAGCTCCTCCCCCACTTGAAATCTATCATGAAATAGCTCGAGTTGGTGACCATTCACTTTGAAGACCTTGCCGGTAAATTCATTTTTAATCTCAACTGCACCATGGGAAAAAACATTAGTAATAACAAAAGGTCCATCCCATCTACATCGAAGTTTGCCGGAAATAAGCTTGAGGCAAGAGTTAAATAATAATACTTTTTCGGCAATATGGAACTCCTTTCTAAGAATCCTAGAGTCATGAAACCTTTTCACTTTTTCCTTGTAAATGTTGGAGCTCTTATAGGCTTCTAAGCGGATCTCTTCAAGTTCTTGCAATTGAAGCTTCCTTTCCATACCCGCTGTTGGATTCTGGGGGAGCTACTTAAAGAATGCAAAGGAACTTTGATTCAAGCATTGGTTTTGAGCTTTCAACATGCAATGGATGCCTTGAAGATAATTTAGTATGAAATGTGTAAGAGAAAAGCAATTTTGGTGATCCAAGTGCATTGCATTCATTTAATCCATATTTAACTTAATTGGTTTAACAAAAATCACAAGGCTTTGGCAATTTGACTAAGGTTTTAAATTGATTCAAAGGTTTTAAAAGAAAAAAGCATTTTACACTGCAATAATCGATTACATTAATCGCTTAATCGATTGCTTTGTTCTTCGTCAAAACTGGAAAACTTTCAAGAACAATATAATCGATTACCTATCGGATTAATCGATTATTTGACCTTCGTTTTCATATAAACTGCCTTGTTGAACTTTTTAATCGATTATTATCAAGTCGTAATCGATTACATGGCTATATATGATTTTAAGATTGCACTGCCATAATTGATTACCATTTCTCGTAATCGATTACATAGCCTTTGAGAAAAACAAGTTTTACTGGAATAATCGATTACTAGAGTTCGTAATTGATTACTCAATGTTTTGAGAAAATCATGCTGAACTGGCATAATCGATTACCGTGATTCGTAATCGATTATATAAGATTTTAGAAAACACATTGTTTCTGGCATAATCGATTATAGTTCGAAATAATCGATTAATTTGCTCGTTGCTCAAACCCAGAAAACTTATGAACACTTTAATCGATTAAAGTGGTGACTTAATCGATTACATAAGTATTTTAATCGATTATAATGGCGATTTAATCAATTAAAGGTAGTTACGAAAATCTGTTATAAATAGAACCATGGCTCAGTTGCTTTTCTAAGTTTGTGGGACATTACCCATTTGTATTTTCTGAGCTTAAACAGTCTTGAGAGCATTCTTAAGTATTTTCTAAGGGATAAAATTTGTTCTTGCTCCATTGTGCATTGATCATGTGTGTTTGAGTCATTCTTGGAGCTTGAACTCAATTCAAGATTAAGGAAAGCTGCGCTTATTGATTTGTAATCATTCAACCTGAGCTGGTAACTTCATTTTGCATTGCATAATTGGATCATCAGGTTGTTTCTCTCCTTAATCTGGTTGTAACTTTCGTTTTACATTTTTCTTTGTCAATTGGCTATTGTAATTGGATTCTTGCATGTATCTAGAGTAGGGTTCTCTAGGTGGAAGAACTGAGTAGTTTCTCAGGTTCTTGTCTCTTAGAATCTAATAGGGTTTTAGATTTCTGCACTTTATCTAGGGTTGATAAAGGGAGACATTGTAATTGATTGTAAGAACAGAAAATTATAATAGTAGAACTCTAACCTAGTGTTGGTTGGAAGAAAACTGGATGTAGCTTCTAGTGTTGAAGTGAACCAGTATAAATCTGATTGTGTCTTGCTACTTATCCCTTAACTCATTATATTCATTGTGTTTTTGATTAAATTGCTTAACCAATTATATAAGCTTTGATTCATTGAATTCCTTGGGTTGAGCTACTTGATTGAATAAAGTTTCTTGGTTTTGAAAAGTGATAAAGATCCTAGGAACTCTGTTTTTGATTGAAGAAATTTTTAATTTACCAAGGTCTAACCAATTCACCCCCCCTCTTGGTTAAGTGTGAGATATTCATATTATTTTCAATTGGTATCAAGAGCTGGTTCTTGAAAGTTACTCAAGATCACTATTTTCTTTTCAAAATGAATACCTCACAAATAACTTTCAAGGAAGGTGCTTCTTTAAATAGACCTCCTTTGTTTGAAGGGGAGAATTTCAATTTTTGGAAAAATAGGATGAAGATCTTTATTCAATCAAATGACCCAGGTGCTTGGAATGCAATAGATAAAGGTCCTGTGGTGCTCATCAAAACAGTTGGTAATGACATGATTCCCAAAGAATGGGATGAGATGAATGATGTTGAGAAAAAGGTTGTTCAATATGATTTTAAGGCTAAAAATATGATAACCTCTGCACTTTCCTCTGATGAATTTTTTAGAACAGTTAGATGCACAAGTGCTAAGGAGATGTGGGAGATGTTAGAGATTACTCATGAAGGAACTAAAGAATTCAGAAGATCAAGGAAGCATTCATTGATCCATGAGTATGAAATGTTTAAGATGAACACAAATGAAAGCATTTCCCAGCTCCAAACAAGATTCACACACATTGTCAATCATCTCTTGGGACTTGGAAAGACTTTTGATGTTGAGGAACTAAACATCAAGATCTTGAAGTGTCTCACTAGATCTTGGCAACCAAAGGTGACGGCAATCAAGGAATCCAAGGACTTGTCCAAGATGTCAATGGCTGCACTTTTTGGTAAGTTACTTGAATATGAATTAGAATTGTCTCAACTAACTTGTGTTGAAGATGCAGAAAAGAAAGGCAAAGGAATTGCTCTAAAGGCTGCAACATCTAAAAAGGAAAAAGAAGAAGAATCAAGTGATGAGGAAGATGAAGAGAACATGAACTTGATAGTAAAAAGGTTCAGCAAATTCTTGAAGAAGAATAAGGGCAAAAGATTCTCAAGGAACACCAAGAACAACAACAACAACAACAACAACAAGAAGATTGACAACAACTTTACATACTTTGAATGTGGGAAACCTGACCACATCAAAACTGAATGCTCAATCTACTTGAAGAAGCAACAAGGAGACAACAAAATGAAGAAGGATGGAAAAACTAGAAAAGCCTATATAGCTTGGGAGGACAATGATTCAACAATCTCTGAATCCTCCACTGAAATTGAGGAAGCAAACATGTGCCTTACCTTCATTTTCAATGAAGATAATGATGATCTCTTAGATGAAGAAGATGAGGTAAATTCTGAACTTGATCAAGCTATTCTTGCTTTTCAAGAGATGCACAAAGAGGCTCAAAAGCTTGCAAGATCTAACAATAAACTTAAAGAAAATATCAAAGAACATCTTGCAAAAATCTTAGAATTGCAAACTGAAATTTGCAACTTGAAATAAGAAAATGAAAAACTTGTTTCAAGTTACAAATTAAATAGTTATGTATATGCCTCTTCCTCTACAAGTGTTGACAAATATGAAATGATGCAAAAAGTTTTTGATGAGTATAGAATGAACCAAGAAGAGAAAAATATGCAACTTCTTTCTAAGAACAATGATTTGATTGATATCTTACAAAAGCTCAACAAGGGAAAATGTGATTTGGAAAATATGTTGAGTGCTCAAAAACATGCTGGAGATACTTCTGGATTGGGGTATAAAAAGGGTTCTAAAAATGCCCAAAAGACAATATTTGTGACCCCAAAACAGAAGAATAAAAGGAGATCAAGAGTCAATCAAAATGTTTTCTTCAGAAAATCTTATAAAGCTGTTGTTTGTAATTATTGTATGGAGAAAGGACACACTTGTTATAAATGTTTTGCAAGAAGGTTCTATGTACCAAATGGTCAATGCATTTGGGTTCAAAAGAAAAAGAAAGCCACTAACCCCTTTGGACCCAACCTCAATTGGGTACCTTCTCCTATGAATTAATTTGAATTCTACAGGTATGTCTTAGAGCAAGAACTTCCTTGTGGTATCTTGATAGTGGTTACTCAAGACATATGACAGGTGACAAGTCTTTGCTCACAAATCTTGTTCCTAAAGATGGAGGCTTTGTCACTTATGGAGATAACAACAAGGGTAAGATAATTGGTGAAGGCAACATTGGAGATAGCATTAACACCAAGATGAGCAATGTTCTGTATGTGGATGGTTTGAAGCACAATCTTCTAAGCATAAGCCAATTATGTGACAAAGGTTTTAAAATTTCATTCAATGAGAATTGTTGTATGATTTGTGATGGCCAAAATGGTGAAGTAGTTCATATAGGCAAAAGGAAAGGTAATATCTATCTACTTTCTATTGACCATGCATTCTTTCACAAAACTTCATGCTTAATGAGTAAGTTAGATGAATCTTGGCTGTGGCATATGTTGCGAGAAGTCCCACGCTAATCGCGTGAGTTGTTCGAGTTGAAAAGGCTGTCCTGTGACTTCTCGCGCTGATCGTGTGGATGTTGGCGCTGGTCGCGTGGCTTATTCGAACTGGATGCTTGAGTTTGATAGAATGGCGCGACTCGCGTGGTAGTTGGCACGACTCGCGTGACTTGTTCGAACTGAGGGTCTGTGTTTTATCATCTGGCACGGATCGCGTGGATGTTGGCGCGATTCGCGTGGGAGCTTCGAGAGCATTGGCTTGTTCTTTTTAGCTTCTTTTCCTCTGTTGTTGGTTCCTAAATGATAAAATACTAAGAAACTTAATAAATATGCAATTAAGTAATAATTCACTAATTCCTAAGCTAATTTACTAACTCTTAAACAATTTATTAATGAATTAAGTCTAAAAACTACTATATGCTAGAAGCATATCAAATAATTCCCAGATTTATATATTGTTGTCCTCAGCAATAAACAGAGTTTCTATTTGGAAAGCAAGTTTCAACAATCAGGCATAAATTTCACAATCAACATTCTTAGAATCACAATGCTAAGTATACTCAATTTCATATCAAGGTTTCAATAATGCTTTCAAATCCATCAACTGCAAAAGTTCCACTTGAGTCTTCCTTACCAAGATATGTGTATTTCACTCATCACTCAAGTGTATAGGGTTTATTAGACTCACTCAATCCATCACAGTGATAGCACTACCATAAGCTTGATCATATTCTCGAGTTCCTGAAATTAAGAAACATGAATGCATGCACAACTGATCAAAAGGTCTTTATAAGGTTATAACTTGGCCTGGCTTAAGGGTGGGAATATTTTGGGATAGTGACTAACATTGAGATTGGATTTTTGTTAGAATTAGGCAATTTCACTTAGCAGTATATTATTCTTTATTCTTTGATTTTCTCCTGCAGAGCACTTATGATAAGAGGTACTGCAATGAATAAATGTATTTAGATCCACCAGCTGGTATTTCAGACTTGTTACTTCCCACTGGATTCTTCACTAGATTTGGATTTTTCCAGCTCTGTTTTGTTGGCATTTTCACTTTTCTACCAGAATTGTCTTCTTGGGTAACTTTGTCTTTCCTCTTTCCTTTCCTTCTTTTCCTTGTTTCCTTTTTATTCCATGGTCTTGTTCTAATTCTTTCTTTTCCAATCTCAGATAGGGTGGTCAAGGATTACGTTTCAAACATTCAGGTGTATGAATGAAAAGGCTTAGGCTCAAAAGAGGCGACAATGGAAAATTGAAGGTTAGTCAATTTGGCCCTGGCTTAAAAGAAGAAATTGCCTTAATCATATCAGGTTATACATGCATCCAGAGAAACAAATCAAGTTCTAGAGTACTTACCAATGTGAGGCCTCTCTGAAAAAAAAATTTTGTACTGTATGGCTCAATCCTCATGTTATGGACTCAAGTTCGCCTCTGTTAACTTCATATCAAGCGTCATTTCAACTTCAACATGAATATCAGTATACAAATAATCGTAATTCAATCATGCTTCATGCAAGTCATGCCATATTTCATCTCACGCAAGCTTCCTAACAGAAATTTCTAATTCATTACTGACTTCACAATTTTTCGGCTGAGAAATATAAGATAGGCGTCTGTACGTTAGAAAAAAAAAATTTAATTCTTATAATTTTAGCAGAATGTATCAATTTCTGTTTAGACGTCTTTTTTACTTGATTGTGATTCGTCAAATAAATATTGCGTAGGCGCCCATTCCCAGATTTAGAAAATTGTTGTCCCCAGCAACAACTAACAAGGATCGTGTGCTCACTCACGTAATTATTTGAAGAAGCGCAACTAGAATGAAAAATTGACATCGACAACAATTTATTTATGCATCAAAATCACAAATGTATATAAATTGATAAGTGTATACTGTAGTCATATAAATGTAAAAAGGAAATAAAATAGAAATAATAAAGAAACAAAAATAGTCTTGTAATCACTCCTCAGTTGCTGGTGTGATGTCCTCAGTAGCCTGAGATCCTGCTGGCTCTGCAAGGCTGGATGGAACTGGAGGAGTCTGCGCTGCCAGTGGTGGTGTGGAAGCCATAAGTGGCTGGGAGAAAGATGGGGCAGTCGGGGTAAAGTGGTACTGGTACGAGGAGAAGTCGATGCCCCGCTCTTTGCACAAGTCCTCAGTCAGCCGGATGTGATATTCTAGTAGTCGAGTCTGATGCTCCATCATTGCTCTCAGCGAAGGCTGATGCTGGAAATCATCCTCTGGAATGAACAACGGCTGTGTGGACTACTGAGACATCGGAGTGGGGGGTGGATCCTGCTGGGTGGGGGCCTCTGGGACTGGGGCTGGAGCTGGAGCTGGAGGAGACTGAGGTATGGGTGCCCCACGAGGACTGCGAGCTGCTAGTTCCTCGGGGGTGAGCTTCGAAGCTCGGATCAGCTGCTCCTGGGCCGCGCTCTCCATTGCATCTGTGTAAGTCCTTCTGGTCATGATGGAGGCGGTCCTCAAGTCCATGGGCTCGTCGTCTGGGATCTGAACCCCAGCACGACGGCAAAGGTGAAGAATAAGGGAGGGATGAGCGAGCCAGGACTTACTACTGGCGTCCTGGATCATGTGGAGACTCCTTTTATAAAGGATGTAGGAGATGTTAAGGTTCTCCTCTCTACGTGAAATATATAAGAGCGTCACTCGCTCGAGGTTCACATCAGTCATATTCGTAGAAGGGATGACTGTGTGGTTAATAAAAATGTACCAGAAAGTTGTATCTCCAATGAGATCGTGCTTCCTCAGCTTTTCTAGCACATCATCTAGACCCGGCTTGGTCTTCCAAGCCGTGTATCGACCTGTGATCCCGCAGCGGATCTGATCAGCTCGCTCGGGCATCTCCTCCCGATACAGCTTCGTGAAGATATCTGGCTGCATGCTGAGGAAGAGATGGCTGAACTCGCAACGGGAGAATGGGGAGTAGGCGGTGTCCAGGAATGTCTCTATGGTCTCATCATCAAAAGGGACCTGGACACCCCTAACCCAGCTGGCCTTCCTCTTTAATACCTTCGCTGGGTCGACGTTGGCCAGAAACTCCTTCAGAATGGTGCTGAAGCTTGGCTCGACGAAACTCACTAGGCGCTCCCATCGCCGTCTGGTGATAACCTCTCGGACTGGGAAGTCCTCTGGGAGTGCTTCCCACATGATCAGCTTCTCCAGAATGACTTTCTTGGGTAAATACCAAGAGTCAAACCGGTCCTGGCACTCAACGGATCGGAAGCGGGCCTCGTCAAATGAAGCAACCTGAGCCCTCTTGCTGCTTGAGGACTCAGGTGCCTTCCTCTTCCTTTGCGCGATCTGTTTGCCCTGAAAATCATAAAATGTCCAAGATACAGTTTATGATGGGTTCTAATGATTCTAATTCCCAGATTTAGTCTCTATCAGTCATTGGCATATCAATCAGAGTTTAACAATTCAAGGGCAATATGAAATTAATGCAATTTGGAATTCAATCAAGAATGCTTAGTTAAAATACAGAAATAGAATATCAAGCATGGGATGCAAGCATGTAGAAATGCAGAAATCACCAATTCAATTGTCAATCAATTAGGCACAGCACCAATATCTAGCTCATGGTTAGTATTCTAAGTCAATATGCAAATGGTATGGGCATCCTAAATTGAGCACAATTCCCAGAGTTGATTTATCAAATCAACAAAACACAAACAACTAAGTTGAATGAATAATCCCAATTCAATATTTACCCAGCATAAGTTCAGTTCACTCAGATTTACAATACTCAATATGCAATCAATTTCCAAATTTTACTTTAAGTAGACAATAATTAATGATCATGTCAAGCAATCCCAAATCAAGTGACTTAGCAGACTATCAGGCAATCAGTATCTTCACAATAATCCCATGTGGTGTATTCGCAGTCAAATGATTAAGATTTGTGAGTTGTATCAATTTGACAGTATCAAGCATCTAATCTTGAACATAACCTACTCAGAGTTATACCAACAATGGTTCATCATGCATTTTAATTCATCAATGGATAGGCACAATAGACTTTGAAAATTCAGAATTGGGATTGGCCCTTCAAGCAAAAATTCAATTCAGATATAGGATGCTTATACAACTCAGAAATTCCTAGATTTAACTTAGGTGGTATCTCTAATTTATTGGTCTCAATTGCCTGAGTTCTTTGGTCAAGTCCATATGGACAGCTATTCATCACTAATGG
>QARZ01034013.1:0-24706 GCA_013407115.1 Glycine latifolia
GTGGTTGTAATTCTGCTTTGAATTTGTATTTGAATTTCTATTGTAATGGGTTTCTTACTTGTAATCTAGAGATAGGGTTTCTCTAGGGGTGTGCTGAGTAGTGTTCTCAGTGGGTTGGTCTCTAAGAACCTAGTAGTGTTTTAGGTTTCTGAACTTTATCTAGGGTTGATAAAGGGAGATTTTGTAATTACTTGTAAGACTGAAAATTGCAATAGTGGAACTCCATTCTAGTGTTGAGTGGAAGAAAACTGGATGTAGCTTCATAGTGTTTGAAGTGAACAAGTATAAAACTCTTGTGTCTTGTGTTTAAATTCGTTCTTGCTTATTTTCTATACATATTGATTATCTTGTTTTGTTTATCCATTTAATCTTGAGCTATTGCATACCTTGGGCTGAACATTTGATTGAATAAGGATTCTTGGTTTCAAAGTGATAAAGATCCTAAGGGAAACTCTGATTTTGTTAAAGGAAATTTTTAATTTACCAAGCCTAACCAATTCACCCCCCCTCTTGGTTAAGTGTGAAGTGTTCCTATATTTTGCATTCATTAGTGATGAAGTGTTAAGACAAGATTTTCAAAAGAACTTCAAGAAAATGATTCTGTGCTTTAATATTCATGCAACCTAGAAGTGATTGGTAATATTCATTCATTCATTGAGGATCACAGGTTGTATCTCTCTTAAACCTTTCTAGATAATTGTTTTTTTGTTTTAAATTGTAGTAAGGCTAAAGTCAAATAGTTTTCTTTCAAGCTTTCTAGAGTAGTGTTCTCTAGGGGTAAAGAACTGAGTAGGGTTCTCAGTGTCTTTGTGATTTGATTTCTAATAGGGTGTTAGAATTCTGATTCCTTATCTAGGGTGGATAAAGGAAATCACTTGTTACAGCTTGTAAAAGAAAAAATTTGATTTAGTAGAACTCTAATCTAGTTTGATTAAAAGAACTAGATGTAGCTTCTCTTTAGAAGTGAACCAGTATATGTTCTTGTGTTGATCACTATTTCTCTATCTCTTCTTGCTATCTTGATCTCTTCACAACTGTGATTTCTTTCTTACTCAACAAGTGCAGTTTTTTGTCATTGGTGTCTTAGACTGAGTGGTTTGATTGAATTGATGTCTTATTGGTTTTAAAAGTGATAAAGATCCTTCAACTCTGATTTTCTAAAGGTCAAGATTATACCAATTCACCCTCCCTCTTGGTATTTGAGTGTATTCATTTTTTTTTTGAATTGCTATCAGAGCTGGTTCTTGAAAGGTAATCAAGATCACTATTTCTTTTCAATAAAATGAATACCACATAGATAACCTTCAAGGAGGGTGCCTCCCTCAATCGTCCTCCGATGTTTGAAGGAGGGCAATTCAGTTTTTGGAAAAATCGTATGCAAATTTTTATTCAACCAAACGACCCCGGAGCTTGGAATGCAATTGAGAAAGGTCCTTTGATCCTTACAAAAATTGTTGATAATGAAAGCAAAGGAAAACATGATTACATCTGCTCTTTCTTATGATGAATTCTTTAGAACTGTTAGGTGTAAAAGTGCAAAGGAAATGTGGGAGATGTTAGAAGTAACTCTTGAAGGAATTGATGAAGTAAGAAGATCAAGGAAGCATGTCTTGATTCATGAATATGAAATTTTCAAGATGAGCAATACAAAAAACATTTCTCAGCTATAAACAAGGTTCACTCACATTGTCAACCATCTTCTTGGTCTTGGGAAGATTTTTGACGCTGAAGAATTGAACATCAAAATATTGAAGTGTCTCACAAGACCATGGCAACCAAAATTTGCAACAATCATGGAATCAAAAGATCTATCCAAAATGTCCATGGCTGCACTTTTTGGTAAGCTTCTTGAGTATAAACTTGAAATGTCACATCTAACACATGCAGAGGATGTAGAGAAGAAACACATCAGTATAGCCTTGAAAACTGCATCAACTCATGTGGAAAAGGAAGAAGACTCAAGTGAAGATGAAAGTGATAAACATATGAACCTAATAGTGAAGAAATTTAGCAAGTTCATAAGAAGGAACAAGAACAAAAAGCTGTCAAAGTTCAACAAGAAAAATGACAGCAACAACAACAACAACAATACCTCCAACTTCACTTGCTTCAAATGTGGTAAACCTGGCCACATAAAATCTGAATGCCCAATCTTTTGAAGAAGCAACAAGGTGAGAGGAAGACAAAGAAAGAAGGGAAGCCAAAGAAGGCATATATAGCATGGGAAGACAATGATTCAACAACCTCAGAATCAACAAGTGAAAATGAAGAAGCAAATGTTTGTTTTACATCCACATTAAGTGATGATGAAGTATTATCAAGTGCTGAATCTAAGGTAAATTCTGAATATGATAATATTGTTGATGTTTTCCATGAGATGCATGAAGAGGCCCAAAAACTTGCACAAACCAATAATAGGCTGGAAGGTAATCTCAAATGGCATGTTACCAAAATTGTTGAATGGCAATCTGAACTTTGCAATTTGAAAGAAGCAAATGAAAAGCTTGTTTCAAGTTACAAAGCTAATGGATGTGTATATGCTGCATCATCTTCAAGTGTTGATAAATGCAAGCTTTTACAAAAAGAATTTGATGATTACAAGAAGAGTCAAGGTGAAAAATATATGTTCAGAAAATTCTTACTTGGTTGACCTTTTGAAAAGACTCTATAGAGGAAAATGTAGTTTGAATCAGATGCTTAGTGTTCAAAAATATGTTGGAGATACTCCTGGTTTGGGTTACAAACATGGATTAAAACCTTTTGGAAAAACAAAGTTTGTAGCACCAAAATAGAAAAATCAAGTGGGCTTTTCAAAACTAAGTATCATCAATTGACTCATGTTGAAAGAGCATCAAATACTATTACTTGCAATTATTACATGAAGAAAGGTCATACATCCATTAAGTGTTATGCTAGGAGATACTATGTGCCTAATGGTAAATGCATTTGGGCGCCTAAGAGCAAAAGGAAGCCAACTAACCCCTATGGACCTAATCCACATTGGGTAGCTTTCTTTGTTACTTAATTTGATTTTTGCAGGTGTGTCTAAGAGCAAAATCAACATTATGGTATCTTGATAGTGGTTGCTCTAGGCACATGACAGGTGACATGTCCATGCTCACAAATTTGACTCTCAAAGATGGAGTATATCTCACTTATGGTAATAATAATAAAGGAAAGATCCTTGGAGAAGGTAATATAGGAGATAACTTCAAAACAAAGATAAAGAATGTGCTTTATGTGGAAGGTTTGAAGCACAACCTCCTTAACATAAGCCAACTATGCGACAAAGGACTCAAGGTCTCCTTCAATGACAATTGTTGTCTAATATGTGATGGTCAAAGTGGTAAGGTTATCCATGTTGGTAAGAGAAAGGGTAACATATATGTGTCTATCCATTGAGCATGCATTTATTCACAACACTAGCTGCCTAGTAAGTAAAATTAATGATACATGGTTATGGCATATGAGAGCTAGTCACTTAAACATGCATCATATGAACAAGCTTATTAAAAAGGACCTAATCATAGGCTTACCTAAGCTTAAATTTGAGAAGCACAAAATATGTGACGCTTGTCAAAAGGGGAAACAATCAAAGAATTCTTTTCGAAGTAAAAATGTTGTTTCTACCTCTAGACCCTTTGAATTGCTTCATATGGATTTATTTGGTCCTTCTAGAACCATGAGCTTTGGGGGTAATTTCTATGGGCTTGTTATTATAGATGATTACTCTAGATACACATGGACTTTGTTCATAAGATCCAAGAATGATGCATTCATAACATTTAGAAAATTAGCCAAGATCATTCAAAATGAAAAAGCATGCAATATTGTTTCAATAAGAAATAATCATGGTGGTGAATTCCAAAATGAGTATTTTGAAAAGTTTTGTGAAGAAAATGGAATCAACCACAATTTTTCAGCTCCAAGAACACCCCAACAAAATGGTGTTGTGGAGAGGAAAAACAGATCCCTTGAAGAAGGAGCAAGAACCCTTCTTAATGAAACAAATTTGCCTAAACACTTTTGGACCGATGCGGTGAGTATGGTTTGCTGCACTTTGAATAGATTACTCATAAGGCCTATTTTAAAGGAAACACTTTATGAACTATTCAAAGGAAGAAAGCCAGACATGCATGTAAGAATGGGCCATGAAGCCCGAAGGCATGTGAGAAAAACAAAAAAATTTTCAAGCGGAAACACACATACCACACAAGAATCATTCTTTAGGACATAGATGTTACCTTATTTATATTCGTAACTTGATGATCAAGGATAGGCTTAAAGATACAAGCCCTCTAATGTTGATCTACACCACTTCTTGTCAAGACTCAAGAACACTTCTTGAAGACCACCAATAAACACCAAAGGAGGCAGGCTAGGCACACCAATGGAGAGGAAGAAAGTTAGGTTTCAAAGTGTTTTTACTTATCTAAGAGACTCACCGATAGATGATATTGGTGGCTGAATTTTCTGTCAAAACTCACACAAGGGCATATGAAACTGGAGGAAGGTAGATATGTTTTTTTTTTCAAAAAAAAAACAATTAGAGAACTATGATCACAATAGCACACTTTATAGAAGAGTTTGAGTCAGATTTTTTTAACCAAAAAATCTGATTATGAAGCATCCCACACGTGAAGAAAAGATAGAGTTGTTGTATTGCAAAAATTGCCAACGACCTTTTATCATATCCTCCTAAGACCAAGTCAATTACTTGGGAATTATTTTGCCAAATAATAATTAAATATCAGCCGTATGTAAGCCCCATAATCAGCCCTCAAAATTCTTCCTAAAATCTAGGACATAATCATGATAAGATGCTAGTTGAATTCAAATTCAAATCTAGCTCTTATCTTCTCCTTTTGATATGAAACTAACTACTATAGTTAATTCAAATATTTAAATTCAAATATTTAAATTCAAAATTTAAATTATCAAATTTAAATATTAGATAATTAATTTAATTATTTAAATTAATTAATAATGTCTTGGACTATCCAAGCCCATTAACTCCATTCATGCGCCCCTCTCTCTTTAAGATAGGTATCCAAACTCTTTCTTGGGCCAACAACCATTATTAGGCCCAAAACCTTTAATGCTATAAGGTCATGACAATAAAGTGTTAGTGTGTGACCCATTAGGCCCAACATAGCTACTAACATAAATGAGTTTGGGCCCAACAAGGCCACTACCCATTTAATGACAACACAGAGCACTAGCAATGCTTTGTTGCCCCAGAACTAGTTAGGTAAATGACAAGATCATCCTATTAAATCTATTTGGTTTCCGTATGTATTTCCTTTCATCTCGGTTACCTTCCCATAAAACCTAGGGTAAGGAAACGTATATGCCCTTGCGGTTTAGGGTAAGCTTTAATACAAAATAGGGAGTCTCTAATTTTACTGACTCTAAGGGCAAATCATCTCATGATTTCTTTTACTATGCATAGATTCCCGAGTCCTGTAAATGTCATCCCAATTTCTCCGGTTTACAGATAACCTAATCTCTCATAGAGATTTGACAAATTCCTTCAGCTAGTCACCCTAGACTCGTGTTCTTTCAGGACATGCCCAAAGGTATACATATGTGTCTCCATGTTTCAGGCAGACGAGGTATACAATCAAAGCGTGTCTTCTAGGAACACAGTCTAGGTGAAAACTTCTGGTCTAAGGAAAGACACACCCAAATAATAAGAGACTACTTCTAATGATACTATCTGTGAGATTTCCTCATAGAGTCTCTTTGTGGGTCCGTTCAGTGCGAGCTATACCCTTATAGGTCACCCACGACTTTAGCTAAGACATCTCCATGTCTATAGCTCATGAGGTCTTTACCTTGTATCTGAATACAAGTAGATAAGTCGTGCTAGTCTTATCCGAGATCACTGATCCCCATTGTCAGTGTCTCTAGACTAGGAACTTAAAATTTAGGAGTAGACATCTGATATCCTTGAATCCTCATGATCGTGATCCCATCACTGATACTCAAGAGATACCTATTCTATTCCAAGGGTTTTATCCAGTTACTCATATATTAATAATGATATCGAGATAGAATATGAAACAAGATAAAGAGCACTTATAATTTATTTATGACAGTATTGAAAAGTACATGTATGTCCTAATCTAATGAAAAGATTGTCTCTAGGACATCCATATACTAATAGTCTCACTTAAGCGCTTTTGGCTGCAAATGTTTTGTTTTAAACAATGGTAAAGATTCTCTTGGCAAATTTGATGCTAAAGCTGATGAAGGTATTTTTCTTGGTTACTCTTTGCAAAGTAAAGCTTAAGAATCTTTAATAAAAGAACATTGTGTGTAGAGGAATATGTTCATGTTATATGTGATGAGTCTAACTCCTCCAAGGAGGAAAATGAGTGTGATATTGATGCAGGACCAATGGAAGACTATTTGAAACTCAAGGATCTAAATGGAAAGGAAGAGGCAGAACCATATGATGAATTGGAACAGTCAACACCATTACAAAAGTCCAAGGATTAGAGAACTAAAGACCTTTCCCTTGACAATATAATTGGGGAAGTTTCCAAGGGAGTTTCTACTAGATCTTCTTTAAGAAATCTTTGTTGTACTATGGCTTTTGTTTCACAGATTGAACCAAAGAGCATTGACCAAGCTTTGCTTGATGAACATTGGTTAATGGCTATGCATGATGCACTGAATCAATTTAAGAGAAATGAAGTTTGGGAATTAGTTCCTAGACCCTCTTCTCACAAACCTATTGGCACTAAGTGGGTTTTTCGAAACAACCTTGATGAAAGTGGCATCATAGTAAGGAACAAGGCCAAATTGGTTGCTAAAGGATACAACCAAGAGGAAGGCATATACTATGATGAAACCTATGCTCCAGTTGCAAGGTTAGAGGCCATTAGGCTATTGCTTGCATATGCATGTTTAATGGACTTTAAATTGTTTCAAATGGATGTTAAAAGTGCATTTTTAAATGGCTACATTGAAGAGGAGATATATGTTGATTAGCCTCCTGGATTTATTGATTACAAACATCTAAACCATGTTTTCAAATTAAGAAAAGCTCTTTATGGTTTGAAACAAGCACCAAGGTCTTAGTATGAAAGATTAAGCAAATTTTTACTTGACCAATCTTTCATAAGAGGACAAGTTGATAAAACCTTGTTCATTAAGAAAAGAGGAAATGACATTTTGTTGGTTCAAATTTATGTTGATGACATTATATTTAGTTCAACTAATCAATCTATGTGCAGGGAATTTTCTGTCTCAATGCAGAGTGAATTTGAGATGTAAATGATGGGAGATCTCACATTCTTTCTAGGACTACAAGTCAAGCAAATGAAGAATGAGACATTTCTTAGTCAAACCACGTTTTTCCTGGAAATGATCAAGAAGTTTGAAATGGAGAAGAGCAAGGATGTTGAAACTCCAATGGCTACATCAACCTATCTTGATTCAGATGACAAAGGAAAAAGTGTTGATGAGTCAAAATACAGAGGAATAATTGGATCTTTGTTATACTTAACTACAAGTAGACCTAATATTATGTTAAGTGTATGCTTGTGTGCTAGATACCAAGTAAATCCCAAAGAGTCTCACCTTACTGCAGTCAAAAGGATCCTCAAATATCTCAAATCTACACCAAGAGTTGGACTTTGGTATCCAAAAGGTGAATCTTTCAACTTAATTGGATATTCTGATTCTGACTTTGCAAGGTGCAAATTGGATAGGAAGAGCACTAGTGGAACATGCCACTTTTTAGGCAGCTCACTAATCTCTTGGCACTACAAAAAGCGATCTTGTGTTGCTTTATCAACTGCTGAAGCTGAGTATATCTCTGCTGGAAGCTGCTGTGCACAAAGCCTTTGGTTGAAACAACAACTACTAGATTTTGGTGTTGAGCTCAAGGAGATACCCCTGCTTTGTGACAATACAAGTGCAATCAACATATCCAAGAATCCAATCATGCATTCAAGGACCAAACATATTGAGATAAGGAATCATTTCCTCAGGGATCATTTCCAAAAGGGTAATTGTAAAAATGATTATCCTACTGCATAATCAATATTTATTCTACATAATAGATGGAATAATCGATTACCACATGAGATAATCGATTATTTAATGATTGAAAGCTATTTTTAAAACTAATTTTTGCTAAGGTAATCGATTACATCTTTGAAATAATCGATTACACTTTGTTCTAGCTCTATCTAGGAAACTTTTTCACTTTGGAGTAATTGATTACCCATCGAATTAATCAATTACTTATGGCTGAAAAGCTTTATCAAATACAAGTATGGACTGGAGTAATCGATTACACAATATGGTAATTGATTACACTTCGAGTTAAAGTTCACACTGGAGTAATTGATTACACTTTGAGTTAATTGATTACATCATGTAGCAATGTCCCTATTTGGCTACGAATTAATCGATTACTAACACTCTTAATCGATTACACATGGTGTTTCTGCAACTTCAGCAGATTTCTTGGAAATCTAAACTGTCATATCTTCTCATAAATTCAAATTTCAAATTTACAACTAAACATTTAAGCTTCTGGGCACATGAAATAGCTGTTACACAAATTTAAAATTCAAATTTTGAACCCTAAAAACTCTTATAAATATAGCTTTTCACATGAGAGAAATTCACACCTGAATTCCTTCTCTCTATTCTGAGCTCATTGAAATTTCTGAGCTTTCTTCTTCTCTCTCTCAAGCCCAAACTCTGTCCATTCCTATTCTCAAACCTAAACCGCCATGTCTACCTCAATGAAAGCCAAAATTGGCAAAAGAAAAGTTGGGGAATCCTCGAATCTTGCTAGGAACAAACTAAATTTTTGGTTCCCAGAGGAAAAAGACAGAATGAACTACATACAGTTCAATGCTACTAACCTGGTCATGCCTTCCAAGTATTTGGACCTTAACTAGTTCATCAATGAGGGATTTTAGTTCCCTGCCTTGCTTAAAGTCCAAGGGCTAAGGAAATTCCTTGAGCTGAAGGGTACCTTTTACCCTGAGTTAGTAAAGGTGTTTTACACCTATGCAAAAGCTAGCATGGATGGGGTAATTTGCTCTCAAGTGAAGGGTGTTCCCATGGTGATTGATGAGGATGTATGGCTTGCTGTAGCTGGAATCTCTCCTGTTGGTGTAAGGAGATTTGATGAAGAAATTGGTGGGTACCACAAAATTGAAACCTATAGAGGGATGCTTCAAGACCCTCAAATTAGGCTGAAGCTAAGGCTTGGCACTAGGACTATGACTTGTGAAAACAGGCTTCTTCACTAGATAATCACATATATCCTGACTCCAAGGTCAACCAACCATTCTCAAGCCACAGATGATGACTTACAATTGGTGTATGCCATGAAAACATCAACTCAAATCAATTGGGTGCTTGTGTTTGTTGAAACCATGTTGAATGCCTCTAGGTTAATCAGCTATAACTTTCCATATTTTATGTTAATCTCTAGGTTTATTGATTATTTCAAGATTGATGTCTCAACTGAGATAGTTGACAACACAATTGACATCACCAATCTCATAAAAATAAAGCATCTGTAACAGCTTGGACTAGTGAAGACTCCTTAAGGGTGGTAGATGGCTGGTTAGCAACCTCAAGCTGAAGGTTCTGAAGAAGAAGTTGAAGAAGAAGAAGAAGAGGCTGAAGAAGGCCCTGCACAATAGCCTTATAGTCCCTTCGAATATCTAATGATTCAAAAGATAGATGCTCTGTTATCCTTACATCATAAAAATAAAGCATCTGCAAAATTGAATCTTATATTGCTATCAATGCTCATTGCTCTGAATTGTATCAAATTACCTAATAAAGAGGGAGCAACACAAGAATTCTTTTACATTTGCTAGAAAACTTAACACTTGATATTGGCAAAAGACTGAGTGAATTTTAGGTTAAGTTTGAAGCTCGTATCATTCATCTCTCTCATGCACTTAAAGGCTACAAATGTTTAATTGGTATTTGGCATGATCAAAGCCAAAAAGGGGGAGATTGTTGAATATAGGGGGAGCTGGAAGAAGACCAAGGCAAGGATGAAGATGTTGCTTTAGAGTTTTAGCTTCTCACATGCCAATCAAATTGAAGGCATTTGTAAATATGTCTAAATGGTTCAAGAAGCGTGCCTTGTGATCCTTGCATTGCATGAGCTTAATCATAAACATGCATTCAGGACTTTAAAGAAGCATATAAGATTACATGTTTGTATTTGAAAAGGAATTTCTCATGGCTTATTTGAAAAATCATATGCACTGCCTTAATCGATTACAGACAATAAGTAATTGATTACCAGCTTGTGTTATTTCTGGAAATGCCATGAAGAGCACTTTAATTGATTACAATCAAATCGTAATTGATTACATAGCCTTATTTCAAAAACATGCCAGACTACCTTAATCGATTACCACTCACTGTAATCGATTACTTAGGCTTAGTACAAAACATAGCATGACTACCTTAATCGATTACCACTAACTGTAATCGATTACCAAGGCTTATTTCATAAACTGTGCCTGACTGTTTTCATCGATTACATTGTTCATGAAAGTTTTCCAGATTGCCTCAAGAACATTTTAATTGATTACCTGGTATATTAATCGATTACATTTGTTAAAATAATCGATTACCATGTCATTTTAATCGATTACGTTTTATTGAAACTGTTTTCTATTTAAAGCCATTGGGTCTGTGATTTTATAATACATCATACAATCTAAGTTTACAAAATACCCAATACTTTCTGAGCTTTCAAATGTCAAAGAATGAAGCCTTAAAACGCTTTCTCGAAAATGAACTAACTGTTTCCTGCATTTATATCTCGCTTTGTCTTTTCAATGTCTGTAGCATTTATTCTGAAACAAATATAACACTGATATTATCTTTTCAAACCTGTAAACGCTCTTTGTAAGGCCTGACAAGGCTTAATGTTAAAGAATACTTGAGTTGAAGTAATCTTAGAATAAGATTATTTTGTTATAAGATCTGAAAAGACTTAAAGAATACTTATGTGTATAAGTAGTTTGCTTAGCGAAAATTCTTTAGATTGCAGGTACTAGACAAAACTCTTGGTTAAAAATGAACCATTATAAAACTATGTGCTATCTATGTACCCTTCAAAATATTTTGTGGATGATCCTTTATAAAGTGTTTTTAAACAAATTGAAAACCTTTGTTTACAAAACGTTTTAAAAAATACAGGACACTTAATGCAAATCCCTCTTTTTTGTGTTGCTTTGTTATTTCATATCATTTATCACATCTGTAAGAAGTTTTCTATTCAATTCTTTCATTATAAGTGTAGGTTATTAACAACAAAAGTTTTAAATCTAAATTCAATAAGAGTCCCTTTGATTTGCTAAAAAATGAAGGACAAGGCAATACAAGTTTTTTTATTTTATGTTTGATTTTTTAAAATAACTATAGGACAGAGCAAAAAAGAATATAACATACAACAAATACATAAAAAGTTGTTAAAAACTAAATCACTCGATAACTTTTTATCCTTTACGTAATACAAAAATACCCCACTGCTCTCTCTCCCTCCTCTTCCCCACTTTCTTGTTGCCACTGATTAAAACAATTAAAACTGTCTGCTGTTTCAAGTTGTTGTCATGCTTCTCATTTATTCACATTGTTGTTTTAAAATAATATGAAAAGCTTTGGCATATTTGAGATATATATATATATATATATATATAATATGAGTATTATAGTAAATTTCATATTATTTGGTTTGTACTATCCATTGTCCACCAAACAAAATACAAGACAGATATTTTGTAACTTAAGCAGTTGCCATGAGTTATTTTCTTTCTGTTGTACCTTAATGCATATCAAATGTACCATAATACTACCTCTAATTTTATATTTTATATCTAATTTTTAAGACCAATAAAAATAGTTTAATTAATAATGTGATAAATTTAAATTCTATTCAAAATATACTTATAAAATTAAATGATTTAAGTAATAGTTATATTTAATAACATTTCTCGTAATTCAAAAACTATGTTCTTCTATCAATGAAATTAACTTACGTTGTGAACAACCCAATAAATACATCTACTTTCTTCAAGCATTTTATTGTGAATATCATGTAAATTCGATGCGTGGCATTCTTTCTGTAGTTTTCATAGCGTAATCAAGAAACTCACATCTTTATATAAAATAAGAAAGTTCATACCATAGTCCATAAATAAACAAGATACATGACAACTGATTTTACGTTAATAAAAGGATTAATTTAACACAATCAAATGAATAAAACCTATGATTACTCAACCAGCAGCAATTGAAACAATCTAGTTTCCGTCAGAAAAGTAATGAACAATCTAAATTGGACAACTCTGAATCTAACAAAGAACGAAATAATGCTAAGTAGACTACAGTTGCTAACTTATTCGTCAATAAATGCTCTATCTTTTCTCTACAGAAACAGCTAAACGAAACAACGATCAAAACCCAACGAGTAGGGAGGTAAACTGTATCTTGTCTTGAAATTATATATACATATTACACAACAGTTGTTGAACACCCAGTTGGTTCTAGGTATGTTCTTCACTTTCCTATCACACTTGTTCGTTTCCCTTGAGAATATTGTACTTGCAGAGAGGACAAGTTGCATTCATCTTCAGCCATTTCACTATGCATGAAGAATGGAAATGATGGTTGCAGGGAAGGGCATGCAGCTCTGCTCCATCCTCATATGAACAGAGGCATATACAGCATTCCTGAAAAGCAACCATCAACGGTCAATAATAAAATAGACTCCTGAAAATCGAAAGCTGAATTGTAGCAGACTGTTTTTTTAGTCGACTAATGAAGTGTTCTAATCTAAGTGGTTTATTCCTAATGGAGATAATTTATTCTAGAGAAACATATACAAGCTTGAATCTTGCATTAAATAAAAAATCCTAATAATTGAATTAAGACCACAAAGCAACATACTAGAAGAGCTCAGGCCTGCATACATTTTCAACTAGGTTTCTCTTTCAAGAATAGTTTGGCAAAATCTTCATTAAAACCATCTACGCAAATACGTAGCACCTAATAAGAGCCTCCTTAGCCAACCCTTTTGTTTTATTATTATTATTTGCTTGGTGACTTCATCTTTAATAAGCGTCAATGTCTACACTTCTTTTCTCCCCTCCTATATTGCCGAAAGAACTTAGAATAGGGCGAAAAAAGTACCCCATAAAAGCAGCTAAAGATATGCATTTTTGTATTTACTTTAAATGAGATCCAGTTGAATGTTTCATGGGCCACTATACTTAGAATAAAATGCAAATATAGTTGTTTTCGATTTTCTTAGACTTAGTTCATAGTAGTGCGTGATAATGAATAAATTATTTTCTTTCATATAAATCATTTTTTACCCCAAGTACAAGGTTGTAACCATTTTGGACCTTCTGAACGTAATATATTAAATTTGTAAAAAAAAATATAATACCACAAGTGCATATGTTGTTTAACGCAAACTTTGAACCTCAGTTATTTCACAAATTTCTAAATTTCAGTACTAGTTGTAGCAATTGCATTTATTATTTTTCCCCAGGTTAACCAGATCACACTCATGAACACAACAAGCCACAGTATAAATCTTTGTGCATTGACCGAAATAGAAAATCAGAGAACCATCAATTTCTATTTCATAGAAGTGATGAACTTCAATGAAAATAAATAGCATTTTGAGAAAAGCATACCGCATCCTCAGGTAGAAGTGTCCGTTCATTTGCCAAGTAAACACTGCTGGTTTCTATGGGAACCATAGATCCAGCTCCACCACTAGGCTTATCTTCATCGCCTAATATTCGAAATCTGTATTTTGGAAGCATGCTAAGATCTGCTTCTGAAGCACCTTCCTATGTTATTCCAAACAATAGGAGAGACATTAGAAGTTCACAAGTTTGAAATATTTTAGTCAGTCTAAAATATTTTTCACACTTACCTGTCCCGCTACAGCATAGAGAATAGCAATGATGCACGGCAAACAACAACAGAGAGCAATGCCAATCAAACAAGCCAAGACAACACAAAAGATGGCAAAAAGGACATCAAATGCCAGAAAGACAACAACCAACCTGTAGAATTACAAAAACAGATATTTTTTTGTCAGTAATGTTAACAAAATTCAACAAACAATTCATGAAATAAAAACAATCAGCAAGTATCCATACATTGCATGGATATTTATGAATATACTAAAAATATAAATTCAAAAAGTACTTTAAGAAACTATTGGTTTAATTGATAGATTACTCTATAGAACAGTCGTAAGACTGACAATGTTATATGGAACAGAATGTTGATCAACACATAGACAACATGAGCATAAAATAAGGGTAGCAGAAATGAGGATGTTAAGGTGAATGTATGGTTATAAGAAGATGGATAAGATAAGAAATGAGGACATTCGACGAAAGGTAACAGTGATACCAGTGTGTGATAAGATGAGGGAGCAGCACAGATTGGGGTGGTTTGGGCACATTATGAGACGACCATTGGATGCTCCCGTAAGAATAAGCATGTGTTACCAAGAGCTCGACACAAATAGAAGTAGAAATCGACCGAAACTTACCTGGGGAAAGGTAGTTAAACAAGACCTAATGGAGTAGAATATAAATTGACGGACAATATGTCTTAGGACGAAGTGGAGAAAAGCTATAAGCTTGGTAGAGGATTAAACCCATTAGTAGTTCTATGTTTCAATCGTTCCCTTTTTTTTTAGTTTTTTTTCTCTTCATTTCTCCCCTCCTTCTTTCACCCCTCTTTTATTTTAGCTTATGTTTCCTCTCAACATCAACATCAACATCACCTTTAACCCAAGTTAATTGGGGTCGGTGGTAGATGAACCCAATAATAAATCGAAAATAAGACAAATGAGAGAAAGAAAAAAAAAAAGGCTAAAAACAGAAAGGTGAGAGGAAGAAGGGAGAAAAGAGGAGGAGAAGGACTAAAAATAAGGGAACGACTGGAACATAGAGTTACTAATGGGTTTAACCCTCCACTAAGCTTATCGCTTTTCTCCACTCCGTCCTAAGACATACCGTCCGCCAATTTTATATCTCACTCCATTAGGTCTTGTTTAACTACCTTTCCCCAGGTAAGTTTCGGTCGACCCCTACCTCTCTTTGTGTCTAACTCTTGGTAACAAACTCTTGTTCTTACAGGAGCATCCGGTGGCCGTCTCATAACGTGCCCAAACCATCTCAATCTATGCTCCCTCATCTTTTCACATACTGGTACCACTGATACCTTTCGTCGAATATCCTCATTTCTTATCTTATCCATCTTCGTATATCCACACATCCACCTTAATATCCTCATTTTCGCTGCCCCTATTTTATGCTCATGCTGCCTATGTGCTGGCCAGCATTCTGCACCATATAGCATTGGCGGTCTAATAGCCGTTCTATAGAATTTTCCTTTTAGCTTAAGGGGAATCTTGCGGTCACACAAAAACCCCGATGCACTCCGCCATTTCATCCACCCTGCTCTAATCCTATGACTTACATCCTCATCGATCTCACCACTTTTTTGCAACATTGATCCCAAGTATCTAAAAACATCTTTCCTGGGTACCTCTTGATCAAGTAGATGTACTGTGTCTTGATCACCATCCTTATCCCACGAAAACTCACACTTCATATACTCCGTCTTGCTCTTGCTTATCTTGAATCCTTTAGACTCCAAAGTGTTTCTCCACAATTTCAATCTCTTATTCACGCCATCTTTGGTCTCATCAATAAGTACGATATCATCTGCAAAAACTATACACCACGGCACCTCCTCTTGAATATCTCTCATCAGTTCATCCATCACTAAAGCAAAAAGATAAGGACTAAGAACTGAACATTGGTGGACACCTACCGTGATAGAAAAATACCTTGATGTTCCATTACAGGATTTCACACATGTGATATCCCCATCATACATATCCTTGATTGCATTAACGTACTTTAATGCTACCTTTTTCTTCTCAAGAGTCCACCATAAGACTTCTCTTGGGACTCTATCATATGCTTTCTCAAGATCTATGAACACCATATGTAAGTTTTTCTTCATTTCCCTATACCTTTCCATTAATTGTCTCATCAAGAAAATAGCTTCCATGGTACATCTTCCTGGCATAAATCCAAATTGTTTTACTGAAACCTTGGTCTCCTCCTTAGGCAATGTTCGATAACTCTCTCCCACAACTTCATAGTATGGCTCATGAGCTTGATACCTCTATAGTTTGAACAATTCTGAATATCTCCCTTGTTTTTGTAAATAGGCACAAGCATACTTTTCCTCCAAGCATCAGGCATCTTGTTTGTTTGAAGAATCCTATTAAAAAGATTAGTCAACCATTTTATGGCCACATCTCCCAAGCCCCTCCACACTTCAATAGGGACGTCATCAGGTCCCAACGCTTTATTATTCTTCATCCTCCTTAAAGCCTCCTTAACCTCATGTGTATTAATTCTGTGTACAAATCTTCTATTCAAATCATCAAAAACGTCCTCCAAAACCACCTCACTCTTGTCACCATTCCCATTAAAAAGATTATTAAAGTAGTCTAACCATCTTTCACTTACATCTTCATCCCTCACCAAAAGTTTTTGATTTTCATCCTTGATACATCTAACTTGGGTGAGGTCTTTACTCTTCTTATCCCTCATTTTTGCAAGTTTGTAAATACATTTCTCTCCATCCTTGCTCCCAAGATTTTTATACAAATCGTCAAAAACTTTGCCTCTAGCTTCCCGCACTGCTTTCTTTGCATCATTTCTTGCTACTCTAAACTTTTGCAAATTCTCATCATTGGGACACTTATGCAAAGATCTAAAACATTCCTTCTTCTGTTTAATAGCCTCTTGCACCTCTCCATTCCACCACCATGTTTCCTTTGTAAAAATTTTATTCCCTTTGCTTTCACTTAACACCCTCCTTCCCACATTTTGGACACACATAGTCATCTTATTCCATATTTCATTAGCTTCTCCAATAAACTCCCACGGTCCTTCACACAACATATTTTCTTTAGACTCTATTTGTTTCTCCTCCTTTAGCTTCCACCATCTTATCCTTGGATTTGGATCCTTCTTCCTCAAATTAAGAATTTTGTTGAACCTAACCTCTAGAACAACCAACTTATGTTGTGTCGCCACACATTCCCCAGGGTAGACCTTACAGTCAATACACGAATTTCTATCTTCCCGTCTAGTCATAAAGAAATCAATTTGACTACGATTTTGACCACTATGATACGTGATAAGATGAGACTCCCTTTTCCGGAAAAAAGTGTTCACTAGCATCAAATCATAGGCTAGTGCACAGTTCAAGACATCTTCTCCAGTCTCATTTCTCGTCCCATAGCCAAAACCACCATGAATTCTATCAAAACCTCCACTGCTTTTACCAACATGCCCATTTAGATCGCCTCCTAGGAAAATCTTCTCCTCTCTTGGTATCCCTCTAAGAACCTCCTCCAAGTCTTCCTAAAATTGGTTCTTTTCATCTGGTAGTAATCCCACTTGGGGTGCATACACACTAAGGATATTTAAAATAAGATCCCCCACTACAAGCTTAATCATCATAATCCTGTCGCCTTTCCTTTTTACATCAACGACTTTATCTCTGAAACTTCTATCGATCATAATTCCAACTCCATTGCAACTCTTGATCTCTTTTGTTTTATTTCCACTTTTTCGTCCCCTCTCCCTTTCTCTTTCTTTGTCTTATTTCTGATCTATCATTAGGTTCATCTACCACCAACCCCAATTATCTTGGGTTAAAGGTGTTGTTGATGTTGATAAAAATGTGTTTGAAACTCTTAGAATGTGAGTTTTAACCTAACTCAACCTCAAAAGCTAGCTCACAGGGTGAGGGTTGCCCCCACTTATATACTCTATATTGCCTATATCTCTAGCTGATGTGGGACTTAGGTTTCGCAATACACCCTGTCCCACCCAACACTTTTGGAATTAGTATGTAGATAATATGGTGAGTGACCCTTTTAATGGATCTAGCATAAACTCTGATATCATCTTAGAATGTAGGTCTAACTCAACCCCAAAAACTAGCTCATAGGGCGAGGGTTGCACCCATTGATATACTCTATCTTGGTTTTATCTTTAGCTGATGCGGAACTTGGGTTTATCCTAATATTTTAATATTGAGAAATCTTAAAAATTGGTATTAATGAGGAATCTAAAATATTTCATAATGCTTAATTTTTACTTTCGTCTAGAATCCTCACAAGCTTTGAAACACAGATACTTAAAATGGCAAAGTATCCTCCTCGCGTAGCACGTCCACGCGCCACACGATGCCATCTGCTAGCGACTGCATCAGATTTGCGCCCTCCAACCCCAACACCACCCTCTTCACCGCCTGCATGTACGATTTCACTAGATCTACACCACTACAACCCCAACCATAACAACCACTTTGTTATGGAACGTGACCTTATAGGTGCTGATGGTTGAGAGGAAGGAAGGATTTTGAAGAGTAGGGAAGGATGTTGTGGTTGACTCAAAATTCCATGGTTAGGGTTATGGATTTTTGATTGTGTAATTTCGAATAAATGGTGATTGGATGTTGTCATATTGTGTAATTTTGTGTTTGATTGATGTTTTATGGGTTATGGATGTCGAGTAATTTTGTGTTTGATGTTTACTGGGTTATGGATTTTTGATTGTGAAGAGTGGTGGATGCTGGTCAGTGGTGTTGGTGGTGCGGTTTGATGATGAACAGTAGTGGTTGTGTTTAATCTATGTTTGTATTGGATATTAGTTTTGGTGTTGTGTTTGTAATGAGCAATGTCAGATCTATTTCATTTTATTTTTACTTTCATTGATTATGGCGGTTTAAAGCTGTCAGAAATTGTAATTTTAATTTTGAAATGAATACTAGCGATTTTTTAACAGCCACAAATTGTATTTTTAAAAATTTAACCACATCATAAGTTAATAGAGAAATTCTAATGGCAAGGATCAAAAACAAAACTTTTTAATATCAGGGTGCAAAAACAAAGAAAAAATTAATCAGGGATCAAAAATGAAATTCGGCTATATATCAGGAAACACTAACGTATTTAAGCCTTTAAAATATCTCATAATGTTCAAGTTTTTTTGGGTTTAACCTGGAATGCTCACAAGCTATGAAACACATACTTAAAATAGTTATCCAATACAAATACACATAAGATACTCCTAAATACATATCCAGGGAGAATTCTTCAATTTTCTTTTATTGTATTAAAATTTGATTGACTCATACTTTGGTATACATCTCCATAACTTGAACAGGACTAAAATGTATTTTCCTCTATATCCCTAAAGTTGTAGTAAATAGTAGACAAGTATGTAGAGCCAAGACTTCTTTCGAATTTGACTAATGATGCTTTTTGCAACATTCAAACATGGGATGGGGAAAATACATAATTTTCCTGACATTGTCATACTACCTAATATGGTCAAAGGATAGATGTGTGACAATGGTTTCTTCTTTTTGTTATGATCACAAGTACTTTTTCGTAGACTTCGATCATCAACCACTGGTATAATCATATATGAATAACTGAAAAAATGGTTTCTTCATTACGCTTAATGTTGATTGAAAAAACGGGTATCAATAAAAATAAAATTAAGAAAAGGTAAAAGTGTCCTTTGATTGAATAACTAAAGAGACAAAGAAATTTGATGTAAAAGTTTGAAACAAAAGTCACAACACAATATGAAAAAACACATGGCTGCATCAGAGGAAAGGTACAACTAAAGCTTATCTTATTTTCAAACATGGAATACAGTAAAATGCCCATTTTGATCCTCCACAGTCCACACAATTACACCCAAACATCACATTTGTTCTCCATTTATTGGGGGGACATCAAATTAATCCTTCAATAGCAAATAATGAAATATATTTTAGTCTTTTACGACCAATTTGATGGCATTACTAGAGTTTGAAAGACCATACTGATATATTTATGAGAGTACACAATGAGCATTTAATCAAAGAATTCAAAAACTGGGTAAAATATGGCTAAATATTAGCCACTAGTTGCTATGAGAGCTAGTACCCTCGTAAAAACAATAGGAACCCAAAGGAACTCCATCCTTCTGTTATTCAAAAGAAATAAATGAAAAGGAACATGTCTTCACTCCCACCCCCCAAAAAAAGGTGAAATGATCTCATATGTATATGCATTGTTCAGGCACCTGAACCACTAGCAAATATCATCTGTATATGTGACTCTACATGTATAGATAAATATCCTTTAACTACGTACCCCATTATCCAGATACTCCTCGCTATGCAAAGGTAACGGAGAGGGATATTGTACACAGCCTTACCCTTGCATATGCAAAGATGCTGTTTTCGGATTCAAACCCACAACAAGTCACCAAGGCACAACTTTACCGCTGTGTAGGACTTGCCCTCATGTATAGATAGATATCAAAATATTAAAATTAATATGCAAACACTTTTTTAGATGTTAGAAATAAAGGCTTACCAGTACAATCGTGGGGCATCTTGCAGAAGTATATCGCCACCAGAGACAACCCAATAAAAGCCCACTATCCACCAAAGGAATGAAACCCCAGTATTTAACAATTCACATCGTTTTGTGAAGCTGTTTTGTAAATAATCAAAATCAGTGTCAACCAATCTTAGTTATATAGAACAGTCCAAAGAAATATCAAGTATAATATAATAAGCAAACAACATATAAGACTATAGAAGATTAATATGCTTCATCAGCCCAGATACTTGGGGTAAGAACAGATGTCTTATTTCCTTTTCCCAAAGATATGATAGTCCAGTCCTATGGACTGTAGTTAGTGTCACATTACAATACACGATCCGAGGTAAAGCTTACGTGCCAAAAATATCTACAGAAGGATTAGATTTATAAATTCTTTCAATATTACCAAACATATACTAACAATCTTTTTATTAACTATCAAGAAGGCTAGCCCTTATTTAGTTAACCACATTATAGTGACTGCAATTTTATACTAGAAGGCAGATACAAAGGGGGAAATAATCATTATTAATTGCAATCATATCTATAAACCTACAGGTAATAATTAGGCAATCTGTGAGAGTGAGTGAGGGGGAGCAAGGGGGGGCGGGGGGGCCTGATATGGGATAGATGAAAACCCACAGGCCACAGCTAATATGTAAAGCAGTAAAAAAGTCACAGTAAAATCTAAAAGAACATGTATAGTATAGCACATTATGAAGAAAAGCAACATTTGATTAGCTATTTTGGTCACTCCTGTATCAATTAATGTTGAGAGAACTTAATTTACATAACTATAACAGGCTTCAATATCTTCAAGAAGTCCATGACATAAAACCACCTTCAGGGGAAACAACTCTACTATACACTTATGTTGTCAAGTGCAAGTCCATAAATGATATTATCTCTTACAAAACACCAACCCATCCAAAACTTGAGCTGAAATTAAATTAATGAATGAAATGTGGAAATAAGGATTGAACTCTACTCTTCTGAATTAAAGAGACTCTTATCCCATCCCAATAAACCAAGTCCCCTTAAATCTTAAGTTGTTGGTTATGTTTCAAAGGTACAGTTACAACTATCTGATACAATTTGTAAATATAAAAAAATTGAAACATTAGGATATAGGTAAGACATGTTATGTTTTAATCAAATATATATTTGATCTAAATACTGACAATATTTAATTTAATAACTTAAAAAAAGGGTTGCATCGTCAAAGTCAAACCAGAGAAGACAGCTGAATAACACTTGGGACAATAAAAGCCACATAAAGTCATAACAGCCCTCTATATCGACCATGGAATTTGTTGGTATTGAGGTTGCTCTAGCTAGTGCTAGCATGTATTGGCTCAAACTAAGCCAAATTACACAATAAAATATGTATAAACTACGTATCCCATTACCCAAAGGCTCCTCGCTATGCGAAGGTAAGGGGGAGGAATATTGTACACAGCTTTATCCTTGTATATACAAAGAGATTGTTTCCGGATTCGAATCCATGACCAACAAGTCACCAAGATAAAACTTTACCGCTATGACAGGACTTGTCCTCTACACAATAAAATATGTATAAGTCCAAAAATTTGGATGTTGCCATATCAAATACAAATTCAATTCCTACAGTACAGGTATGTTGAGTTTTTGTATTTCAATGCAATGTTGGGCTCAAAACTATATTCATTTTCAATACAATAATTAAAGGCTAAATCCACAATCAAGACACACATTAGGATCCTTTCTAGGTTGTTGAAGACGATAAATAGTTTACCCTCACCTACTATTGTCCATGTTATGGTATTAGACAAACACATACCCCATTCATGGGTCCTTCACTCATCCTGCTACTTCTAGCAAACCAAATTTTGTTATCAATAGCCTCTTAATCATGACACTATGTCAGTGTTATCAAGTCCAATCATGAAAATTACATAACCCTTAATCATAATTCCGAAGCACAATATTTGAAAACCGTCTGGAATAACTTTACTAAATTCCTTAATTGGATCACAAGCTCCAGCATAGACGTTCATCTGACAAACTGTACTCTCAATTCCCTTCTAGCTCATATCTACTAAAACCAAAAGGGCACAAAAACACTTTACTAGACAACATAACACAAGCACTAATTTCACCAAAGTTCACCAGAATTCACAATTTTGGTTCTCCAAATAACATTCACAATACAAGTTCGAAATTAAAACTTAAAACCCTAGCATCCAAAAAATTCAAAATAAATTAACAAATTCATTGACTAAAAAAAACCTATCCAGTAAAATCAAACCACTACAATCAAATTGAATTGAACTGAACCCGCTCAGATATCAAGTTATAAAATTAAAACTCAAAACCCTAACATCCAAGGAAAAAGAACAATTTTTCATATCAATTAAAAACAGAATAATTCAGCTCAACATGAACAAAATTGAATTGAACTGAACGCACCGGGAGCGAGATGAGTAGCCAGAGCTCCGATCTCTGTCGTCACTGTAGTCCTCGTCCCCGCTGCCGGCGTCGCTCTCCACGTCCCGCGCCCTCTGGCCGTGGCTTGAGTTCCTCCGGCTCCGGCGCCGGTATTTGAGCCACACGAGCAACACGTGCACGAGGCACTGCAGCGCGTAGTCGACGATCCACACGCGGATCGGCGTGTTCGGGCGCTCAGCGGTGGTGCCTGCGAGCATCGCCGCCGTGACGACGACGAAGGCCATGTTCCACGACATATCAAGCGCCACCACCGGCTTGGAATAACCCCAGTCGGCCCGGCGCTCCTCAAGCTCACGCGCCGCCGTCTCCCGCACCAGCATTGAGGGGCCGCGACGGCTTGCGCGGCCGAGGAGGAGCGCGAGCGCGGGGGCGGGACCTTGGCCGGCATCGGTGCGGGAACTCGGCCGGCATCGGTGCGGGAACGGAGTAGCGGCGCGTGGGGCTCTGGCGCCTCCACGGAGGCGGCAGTTTGTGATGACATGGAAGTCCGAGCTCTCTAGAGAGAGAAAGAGTGAGAACGCTGCATGATTGAAATTTTGTTTAAACTTGAAGCAAAGAGGGGAATGAAATTATTACTACTATTATTAATAAATAATTAAATAATGATAGTAATAAAAAGTGGAGGAGAGTTATGAAGGAATTGAACGGAAACGGAGATTTTGGTTACGCGGTTGCGTGATGAGAATTAGAAGAGAAGAGTGAATTGTTTTGGGAAAACGGTGATTGAAGAGAAAAGAGACCAAAGATGAGAGGAGAAGTATTGGAAGAAGGAAGTGATTGTGCAGTGATGCGTTGAGTTGATGGGAAGAGAAATGGTTGTTGAAAACGTTGAGGTCAGAGTGTGGTTCTTGGTTGCAATTCTATGGAGTGAACGAAATGACAGATGCCCTTTGATTACCTAATGAACCATGCTCAATTTTTTATTTATTTAAAGACAACTACATTCTTTAAATTGCTTTTTTTCGATATATCTTTAAATTGCTTTTTTTTATCTACAAATGACAAAAAAATTGGAAATTTATGAATAGAAAGTCTAGTTTTTTTATTTTTATTGAGTGAAAGTCTCAATTCTCTTGCATACTATTTACTATTTAGACAGGTCAAATTTTAAATTCTTTTACTATTTATTGTTATTGTATACCTCTCTTCTTATACTCATTTTCATTTTTAACATTCTGATATTTTTATTTTGTATAATTATATAGAACAGTTGTAAGATCGGCAACGTTATATGAAGTGGAATGCTAGTATACACATAGGCAACATGAGCACAAAATAGGGGTGGTAGAAATGAGGATGTTAAGGTGGATGTGTGGTTATATGAAGACGAATAAGATAAGAAATGAAGATATTCAACGAAAGGTAACAGTAGTTCTAGTGTGTTAAAAGATGATGGAGCATAGATTGAGACGGTTTGGCAACGTTATGAGACGACTACTGGATGCTCCCGTTAGAACAAGAGTTTGTTACTAAGAGCTCGACACAAAGAGAGGTAGAGGTCGATCGAAACTCACCTAAGGGACGGTAGTTAAACAAAAGCTAATAGAATGAAATATAGATTGGTGAACGATGTATCGTAGGACAGAGTGGAGAAAGACTATAAGCTTGGTGTGAAAATACAATGAACACCTAATCTAATAAACCAAGAGGGGGGGTGAATTGGTTTTTAAAAACTTTTTACTTTTCTTGCAAAAT
>QARZ01034015.1:33001-45125 GCA_013407115.1 Glycine latifolia
AAAAAAACAGTAAATTTTGGGAAAATGATTATTATGAGTAGTTTGTTTTAGGGTTTTTTTAAAATATATTGTGAGTTTAATATTTTTTATGTATTTTGAATTTATGTATTTAGGGATTAGGGTGACACATGTATTTGTTGTTATTGAATTAGTATTTGTCCTTTTTAAGTGAAGTATTGAATTTGAGTTAAAATAATAGTGTGATTTTTGTGAATATGATTATTATGCATATAGTTTTTTAATGATGAGTTTTTTTAAATTTTTTTGTTAAGATGGACAACGATAATTGGATGTATGATAATATGATGTCTGAAGAAATTAATATGACTGAAGACAACAGAGGCGAACCATTTGCGTTTGAAAATAACAAGTCTTCAATTGATTGTTCCGATGCCTTCAATACTTCAAAGGTATTTATATGATGTGGTATTTCATAACATTTGAAATGAAATATTTTACCACTGTTAAATATGTATTATCAATTTTTGTAGGTGTTTAAGTCTCATGAGGAGGTATTGGAATGAGCTCATAGTGTTGCATATGAGATTGGATTTGTAGCTGTGATAATGAGGTCTGACACAGCAACTGGAAAGAGGGGAAGAACCTCATTTCTTTTGATAGGTTGTGAAAGGAGTGGAAAGTATAGAGCATTCAGCAAAGATTTAGTACGCACGAGGACTAGCACCAAAAAGTGTAGTTGTCCTTTTAAGTTGCGAGGGAAACCCATCATAGGAGGTGAGGGCTGGATGGTGAAGTTAATATGTGGGTTACATAACCATTCATTGGCTAAGTCAATGACTGGACATCCATATGTTGGTCGTTCAACTGAGGAAGAGAAGGCAATTGTTGCTGAAATGACAAAGTCAAGGGTTAAACCAAAGAATATTATGCTGACTTTAAAAGATCGCAATCCCAAAAGTTATACAACAATGAAACAAGTCTACAATGCAATATATGTGTACCGTACTTCTATAAGAGGCAAGAATACTGAAATTCAACAATTAATGAAGCTTCTTGAACGTGATACATATATCCATTGGCATAGACTGAAGGATGAAGATGTTGTACGAGACATATTCTGGGCACATCCTGATTCAGTGAAATTGATAAATTCATGTAATTTGGTATTCCTCATTGACAGCACATACAAAACGAACAGGTATAGACTCCCTTTGCTTGACATTGTTGGTGTGACACCTACTGGGATGACATTTTCAGCTGCTTTTGCATATTTGGAGGGCAAACGTATCAGCAATCTTGTATGGGCTCTTGAACGATTTAGAGAGCTTTGTTTAAAGAGCAATGTTTTCCCTAAAGTCATTGTCACAGATAGAGATACAACACTGATGAATGCCATCAAATAGGTTTTCCTTGACACAGCCAACTTGTTGTGTCAGTTCCACATTGACAAGAATGTGAAGGCAAAATGTAAAACGAGATTATGGGACAAAACAATGCACGGGACTATGTCTTGGAAGCGTGGGGAAGTCTTGTAGATTGTGCTTCTGAAAATGCATATGATGATTGTGTTATGAAGTTTGAATGTGCTTGTGCACCGTGGCCAATATTTGTTTGATATGTTAAAGACACATGGTTGATTCCCCACAAAGAAATATTTGTCACAGCATGGACTAATAAAGTCATGCATTAATGAAGTCATGCATTTTGGAAACACTACTATAAACAGGTAAATCCTTTGCAAGACATTCATCACATCATGTTTTTCAAATTAATTGTTTTAACCTTTCACTGCAGGGTTGAGTATGCTCATTGGACCTTAAAGCGGCTACTGCAGGATAGCCTTGGAGATTTGTGTAATGTTTGGGATGCCATGAACAACATGATCACCTTATAACACAATGAAATAAAGACTTCTTTTGAGACAAGCACGCATGATGTTGGACATGTCTTTAAAGTGACATTGTACAAAAGACTCGTCGGCATGGTTTCAAGGTATGCGTTAAATGAAATTGCTGTGGAATTTGAGCGAGTTCATTATGCAGGCATTGATAATTATTGTTGTGGATGTATGTTGAGAAGCACGCATTGTTTGCCTTGTGCATGTGAGCTAGCCAAATATAATCTTGCCAGCATACCACTGGGTGTCGTACACATGTTTTTGCGGAGGTTACATTTCTCTGACCAAGGTGTCGATCAGTGTGAAGTCACCATAACCGAAGAGATAGAAGCAATTTCGAAGCGATTCGAAAGTCTTGACATGTGTGGCAGAGTTACTTTAAAGACTAAACTCAAAGAAATAGCATATCCTGATAAAACTTCCATGTGTCCTCCTCTTGAAAAGGTGAAGACTAAAGGGGTTGAAAAGAAAAATGTCACCAAACACCAAAGATCAACCAAGCGGGATCCATTGTACTTTTAGTATGTGGATGCGTTATATTCTCAGGGTGATAGTTGCTCATCTAAACAAAAGTCTGCATCAACATCTTCAGGACCTCTACCGATGGGTAATATCTCAATGTTGGATCAATTTTTGCCATGCATGAGGAATTACATTATTGGTGTATGTGATGTTAAGGCCGATGATAACTGTGGCTATCGTGTCATTGTGGGTTTACTTGGTTATGGTGAAGACGCCTGGGCTGTGGTACGCAACCATTTGTTAAAGGAACTTGCAGAATGGTCTGAAGAGTATATTGTCTTGTTTGGTGGGTCACAAAGATATGAGGAGTTAAAGAGGTCACTCCTTGTTGACGCACTATCAAATGTAAAGGTTTTATTACTCTTTTTGATATGTATACAATAATTTTGTGTATAATGATACTTATACATTGTTAAATTGCAGGTAACACAGGATAAATGGATGGATATCACTAACATGGGTTATGTAATTGCTTCACGTTATAACCTTGTGATTGTTTGTCTTTCTAAGCAACAAAGTATGACATTTTTCCCCCTTAGAAGCCAACTACCTAGAGACTCTGTTGTACATCACGTCATTTGTATTGGTCATGTGTATGGAAACCATTTTGTTCAAGTATTATGAATACACTTTCATTTCTTTAAATGATTGTAACATATGTCATTAACAATAAATGTACTTGGCATCAATTTGTTCAGATTTTATTGCGAGACATATGTCCTATGCCACCAATTGCTTTGTTATGGTCAAGACATTGTCATTCTCAAGAAAAAGAGTGGCCACGTAGTTATATTAGTCGAATGTAGAAGTATACCAGTTTGACAACATTACCAGCAGCTTATGTTGATTTGGGATGTGACATCGCGTCACAAGACTGGCATACTTTGTGACTTTATTTTCTATTTTGATGTGTGTACAAGTAATTGTGCCAGGAAGTTTTTAAGTAATACTGATGGATGTTTTTAAGCATGGAAATTAGTCAGACAAATGTATAATGTTGAAACACATGTTAATATGTTGGCATACGCCATACAAACAATGTCAAAACTCAAATACAAAGAATGTCAAAACTCAAATACAAAGAATGTCAAATCTCAAACTCTTTGATCATCGTCTCCTCGCGGTCCAGTCCTTTGACGTCTAGACCGAATGTAAACAAGTCTATCCTCACATAAACCTCACGCTAATCTGATACACTGATCTGTAATATCGTACGCTTCAGTGCCAGCAGTCACCATGTGAAGATCGATCATGTGTTGCAACCTCTCTGCAATCATTTGACAGATGCCCTGAAGAGTAAATCAAAAACATTTTGTCACATTAAGCAACGCAATGAACAGGGAATCACATTAAATGTATATAGATTAATTTTACCACTGCATGTTGAGGCATGTCATCAGGCACATCAACAAGTACTGCATCATCTGGAGCTTGTGCTGGAGAAGGGACATCAACAGGTACTGCATCAACAGGAGGATGCCTAGTAGGCTCCCCAGGCTGTGAAGGGGACATAAATGGGTGCGAAATGTTGTAGAACCACTCCATGTAGTCTGGATGACAGTGACCTAGTGAACTAATAGTGTCTCTAGTCACTGCAAGATGGTCTGCGAAGGCTAGCCACCTAGCATCAACCTCCTCTATCGATGGGTGGGGTAGCTGACAAAGCTCAGTATAGACTGTACGAAGCCGAACTGTCTCAAAACCCTCTCTGGCTGGTATCTAACAATGTATGGCCCCCATCTGATATGACCTGAGAAAAGGGAAATGCCTTCAAAGGCCTGGAATGGACGATGATCAGTGTACGGTGTCCAGCAAACACCGTCGATAGTCAACCTATCTAATCGTCTACAATAGGTTGCAACGAGTAATGCCTTCCCTGGCCTCCACCGACATGCCCGTGGTAGCCTCTCTTCGTAGTCCTCATTTGTCATCATGTTGGCAACTACAGGAAAATGCGAGTATATCCAACACTGTATTCACCAATAGAGTTAACACAAATAAGTCGGTTATGTCAAAACCAAACCATAATGAATAAGCACAAATTAATTTGATATTGTTAAGCAAAAGTACCTGAAGGAGACTAATGTACCCAGCAAGATGTTTACCATGGTGTTGACAGGCATAGTTTAAGTTATCGTACATGTGTTGGAGGGCAGCTGTAACGCCTCGTTTTACTATCTTGTATTTATTGGTTTGTGATGAAAAATTCTTTTCAACTTACTTGAAAATTATCTTAATTATAAATTTCATGGAAAATTCTTTTCTTTTTGCTTAGAATAATTCATATGAAAGGTATTAATCATCAATATTGTAATCGTGTTCGTTCGAAGTCCATAATAATTAAATTCAATCCATCATACAGTCCATAATAATAAAATACAGATCATTTCTTAGTTTTATTACATGATACGTATCATCGAAATAAATATCATAATATCTGCATCAAAATAGCTTTCCAACATCTTCCACAAAATCCATCTGCTTGCTATGCTTTTACTGTTCCTCTGCTCGCCCAAATAAATTGAGGTCATCGCAGGTATTAACCACAGACACAAAGTATAGGGTAAGTTTACGATAAACATAGTTCAAGTCACACAGTATATACATCATACAGATAATCATACAACATACTCATCATGCGATGCATGCTCATCTTCTTTATATGATGCATGAATCTCTCTCAAATTTTCATCAATTGGTACCATAGTCAAGATAGCCCCAATCACTGGCACAGAACTAAAACGATCAATCGGGGTTGCACAGTGTTGCACAGGATTCTCATCCACACTTCATGTGATCATCATGGGTGGCGTGATTTCCCCACTGTCGGCCCCCCTAGCTCAGACTCCTCTTGTCTGAACGCTCGAACTTAGTTCCTGCATCTATCTGACATACCTCCTCTTGAGGCAAATAACGCAGACTAACCCCCACCGAGCATATGCATATGAGACATATAAGATTGATTCTCTTCTTAATTTCATCATCTCATCTTTATTTTCAACATCAATCCTTAATTTATATCTCACATGCTTTACTTAGAAATTCAATATAAATCCAGTACAAAACTTAATAAAATATTTATGCACAAAGCTTCATAGAAACATATGGAGTTCATAGAGATTTATAAAACTCTTAACAACACTTGAACTTCATAAAAATTCATAGAAACACTCAACAACACATATTTTCAAACATTCATTTAAACAAAACACACTTAGACTATCTTTCATTCTTTGAAGCATTTCTTCAAACACATGCTGTACAAACTTTGTTCTTAATAGAAATAGATGGAATTCTATGAAATTCTACACATACTTAAACAAAGTAACACTTAAAATATATTTAACATAAACTTCCCTATACATACCTTAAAATCTCTTACGAAGCTTGTCTTTCTCTTCCTATAAAGCTTTGACAAACTTCCTCCTAAAGGCTTCCTAGCTTCCATGTGATGCTTCACTATGGTGGGGTTTATTTTCTAACTTGATTTAGGCTTGGAAATGAAAGGATGGGAGGGATATGGAAGAGGGGTTTCACGTGAACTAGGTGGGAGAGTAGCATGGAGAATGACTTGAGTTTTAGGTTCCCCTCCCTTTATATAGTGGTTGAAACTAAAAAAATCTCCTAAGCCATCATTACCTTACTTTATCATGAAGGCTCTTTATTCTCCAGCATCCAAGTGTCCAAGCTCTTGAAGGTTCTTAATAATTCTCCTTCCTTCTTGTATTTTCGTGGAATAGCTTGCCAAGGAAGATTTTTATGTTTTCCTTCCATTCTTGAGTTTATCCCAAAATCTGTTTTAATAAAATTCTTATTTTGGATTCGTTAACCGTTGGATCTCTTTAAAATTTTAAAGGTACACTACTATCTCACATATGTAACTTTTGACGGTTGGGATTGTTGAAATAATGTCTATAACTGTCCACGTGTTCTGCCAAAAGAGACAATAGAAGATTTTTGCCTTCTTTGCCTCCATGCCATACAAGTGTCCTAATACTTGTATTCATCACATGGCTTGCCTTTCCAAGTGGAATTCTTGAAGCTTCTTGCCTTTTCTCACGTGCTCTTTACACCTAGGGGATGGAAACATAAATTTTTCTTCCTTTTATGCCATTACATGTCACTTTTGGTGTTAAGGAAAAATCTACTTCCATATATTATTTCCACTTGGTATTTTCTTGTAGGAAATTAATTTCAATTTGAATTCTTTCTCCTAAAAATCATTTGAAATAATAGAACTCTAGATATCCTCAAAAATTGGCTTCAATGATAGCTTAAAATTTCTTACAAGCAAACTATACCGATTGATACATATCCTTGTCTACAAAATGTTCTTATCTTAATTCTACTTGGTCTATTCTTCTTCTGTCCATCAAAATTACTAAACCATTTTATTGGGTAAATCTGGACATCCTATAATTGAGAGAAAATCCACAGATTCTATTTCTCATTTTTCCATATTGTTTCGCCTCCTCCATCCTTATGAATACTATTTCAAAGTAGTCACCTTATAAAATTTATAGAAATTCTATTCTAAGGTTTCTTGTCACAAAATATCTTAATAATCTGCTGTCTAAGAATGTTTTGTATTTCCATCAAGTTTCTATAGAATCTCAAAAAGTATCTGGTCATTTTTGGCATAAAGGGCATTATGGTAAATTCATCATTCATCCTAGGGGCATAATTGTCATTTCCACCCTAAAATATCTAGACAAAATATCTAAGGGTATTCTTGTCATTTCCAAAATATCCCAAAGCATTTATGTAATTTCCATCCTAAAATATCTTACTAAAATATCTAGGGGCATTCTCGTCATTTTTACCTCAAGGGCATTTCTGTAATTTCTGCTTTAAAGGAAGGATAATATGGTCATTTCTCTCCAAACATTTCCTTAATGTCTCTAATTGATATTTCACCCAATTAATTCAAATATAAACCATCAAATATCTCATAACCTAATATTCACATCAACAGCTATGCAAGAATAATTCATATAATATTTTGATCATAGTTTTTAAATTTTCAGGGTGTTACAGCAGCCGCTCCCCAACAAAATCCACCGAACTCATGAAGATCCCGAAAAGCCTCCAAGAATACCACACCGATATGTGTGGCACTCTTGTTAGCAAAGATGGTGCAACCAACCAAATGGAGCAAATATGCTCTGGCTGCCACTGTCCATTCCATCTGCCTGCACTTCAAAGCATACATCTCTCGCAGCCAAGACAGACGCATGACATTGTTTCGTCTTTGCTTCAGCCTCCTCAATAGTCACCTCCAGCAAGTCCACTAGTAATTCCACAGCCTCATCTACATCCAACACATCATATGTCATGAAAGCACCCATGACTAGTAGATGAAACAATGATGCGACGTCATCCAGCATGATCGTCATCTCTCCGATCAGCAAATGGAAACTACTAGTTTCCTTATGCCATCTCTCTACAAAGGCTGAGATTAAACCCCTGTCACCTGTCTTCAACGAACAGGTAATCAGTGGGCTTAACCCCGTGCCGACCACCAACCCTTCAATCTCTGGTGTGGGCCTACCAAATTTTTGAACCTTTCTCCCATGTGATGCCAACTTCAGCTCAGGACGTTCCTGTAATATTTGTTAGTTAGCTTCCTACAAATAAATGCCAAAAATAATGGTCAAATGGAATTATATTTTCGCAACAATTGTACCTCTCTCGTCCAAACCTTAGCAGCTACATGATCAGCATAAAGAGACAACACTGAAGTGTCATGGGGCTCACCAGGAAATCCCTCGACCTCAGCACCAATGCCTCCCTCATCAAGTGCAACAATGTCACCAACGTCGATGGCTTCCTCAGCAGGCACATCCTCAACAACACCAGTCCTTCCATGTTGTCTTTGTGCCAATGCTGTCGGCCTTCTGTGTGCAGGGGGTTCTTCTTGATTGCCTTCTCTGCCTTCTCTGGCCTAAGCCCATTGTAATCCTCTCATTTTAACCATAATCTGACATTCAAACCAAATTGTTACATTACAAGTTCAAATCAATTCATACTAATGAAAATATTACATAACAAGTTGAAAGTATAGCCATCTGGATCAATATCAATAAGGGTTCCATAACATTTGACAATATGTTTTCAAATTACTCTTAACCATAACCTGACATTTTTAGAAAATGTTAAATAACAAGTTCAAAGCAAAGCCATCTTGATCAAAATCAATAGGGGTTCCATAACATATGACAGGTTTCAAATTAAAATTACATTGAACTTCACTTCATTCATTAACTTTGAAATTACTCTTAACCATAACCTGAGAAGGCCTACCAAATCTTACATAACAAGTTCAAAGCATTGCCATCTGGAACAAAATCAATAAGGCTACCATAACATTTAACAATATGCTTTCAAATTACAATTGAATTGAACTTCACTTCATTGATAAACTTTGAAATTACTCTTTTAGTTGCATTGAACCAATCACTTAATTCATAAACTTTACAATTACTATTTAACTTCATCAACTACTTACTTATTGGCATCCTAAATACTTAACAATTCATGAAACAAATCAAATATACCTCGCTGGCAAGAATCACACTTTGAAATTACTCTTTTAGTTAATGAACCAATCACTTAATTCATAAACTTTAAAATTACTATTTAACTTCATCAACTACTTACTTATTGGCACCCTAAATACTTAACAATTCATGAAACAAATCAAATATACCTCACTGGCAAAAGAATCACACTTCACTTTATTCATCCAATTTTAAAAATTACAACAAATTCTTTAAAAAAATTTAAAAACTAAAAAAACCCATACAGATTGGCAATCCGTACCCATGAATGCCCATTCACTTCTCAAATCAACGTAAACGACAATGAAAGCAAAAATGAAGGCCAGAACTCACAGATTCGACAATGGCGGAAGCAGAGAGAACTTCTAAAGTGTTAGCTTCCTTGTTGCTTAATGGAAATGAATGCCAGAGGGCGCAGAGAAGAAGAACGACACTGCAGAAGCAGAGAGAACGAAGAAGGAGCGTCTGTTGGGTGTATTAGAAATTATTCAAGCGTCCCTAATTAACCATTTTAACCATGGGCATTTTCAGTATTACACTATTGAGCGTTGGGTGTACAAGCAAATTTGCTGGTGTAGGAAGCAGAACCTTAGTGTCAAAGGAGATTTTCTTCCTGCTTCCCGCATAAGAGGTAAACCAAAAATACCTTTATGTATAGGAGTTGGATTCATCCGAAGTTAGTTAATTATGTTAAAAAATAATTAATATCATTATATAAAATGTTAAAATTTTTAATATATATTTAATATATATATATATATATATATATATAAATTTACATAATAAATTTGATCACAATTAATTTTGATTTATTAATTTATTTTTTTAGACATATAAATTTTAAATAAAAATCATAGGTTTAATAAAATATTATATATGTAAAATATAGGTTATTAGATTAAAAATAATTGTTACAAAATTTATTATGTGTATTAAATATACATTAGAACTTTTAGTGTTATATATAACGATGTTAATTATTTTTTAACTTAAATGGTCTATTAGCTTAGTTGATTATAATGTCGTGTTAATAATGCAAAGGTTAAAAGTTTGAGACATGCATGGGTCATTATTTTTTAATTGTTTCTTAATTACATTTGTTTTGTTAAAATTGAAATATTTATCCACACTTATTAATAAAACAATTGATTAGGTCATCATTTCATGTTAAGAAAATAAAAATATGATAATTGAGTAATTATAATTAGTTTATTTTGAATTTAAAGTAAAACAAATTATATTTTAACAATTTTGATGAGATAAGACATTAGTGTTATACCTAAAAACATGTTAAATTTTATAGATAAAAGCATACAAAGAAATTCTAGTTATATACAGGTTGGATTTAATTTGGAACTTGAAAATTTATACAAATATATATATATATATATATAAGAATTTTTTGATTTCAATACTTATAAAGAATGACTCATTTATAGTAAAATATTATTCTTTCTACTTAAAACTCAATTAACATATCAATTTTTATCTTTTATTCTTTTTTCTTGTGTACAAATTGTTGGAGGTGAGGGGTTTGAGAGAGAGAAGGGTTTAGTGTTGAGTGCTTGAAGTATTACACCAAGAGGCATCAAATGTGGAATGCTCAACAGTGTTACTTCCAGCTTAGGAAAAACTCTAGTAATATAGCAAGCTATTGGGCTCCAGCCCATATGGGCCCATATAACCATACAATAACTTATTGGGCTTGTATGTGAACATATTAATATTTAATATATATATTAAATATATTCAACAATCTCCTCCTATGTTCACCATACAGCACAATCCAATAAGGTAGTCAGTGTAATGTTCAAACAAACATGAGTCATCCACATCCAGTCCAAGACAATCAACTCGGATCGGTCAAAGAGTTTTAATAATAAAATATTAAACTCAGACAACATTTGCAATCAAACTAAGTGAATCATCATTCTCATGAATATATTTTAAGATCAATATATTAATATAAATAACAAGAGTTTTAGATTAAATCTAAACTCATCCAAATCCCAATATCTAAAAAATCAATCTCAAAATCAGTTCACAACCAACATATGCACAACAATCAAGTATAAGTAGACCAGTCAAAATAGTCTAAGGCCTTACAAATATAAGAAAGAAGCATAATAATCATAAGGTTCACAAAATAGAAATAACAAAATGTAAGTCTCAAGTAAATGGACTCCAACATAATGGGTAATAGCGAGTGAACTGTCAAGTTCCCTACTACTCTAAATGATATATTCATATATCAAGTTGGTCGTCCTCCTAAGGATCCAACTTCTTAAGCTCTCCTCCATCTCTATCATCCTTTGTAGAATGTCAAATAAGAATTTTATATTATCATGAATTCAATCATTTGAATAAACTACTAAAAATATCTAGTTCTACTAAAAGAACTTAGCATCATATCATCAGGCAATGAAGAACATATATCAATGTCATAAAGCATTATAATATCATGTTCATAAGCATCAAGCCACTTTCATAAATTATGAACAAGGCCTAAATAGTTTAAGTTATAAAGAGCCATCAACCAAAGTTTATTTGTAAGAGAGTAACAATTGCTCGTTTCATAGAATAAGACTAATACTCACGTCACTTACAATAACCTAGTCTTGTAATGTCAAGTTTCAATTAAGAACAAGACCAATAGGCTTTTTATATAATCAACTATTTCTATGTTTCAATTTGGAATGTCACAGTTACTAATTCCTTAAACTCAAATAATCTAGTATCAAGTTTGGAATGAGATCATTTAACCAAAAGGATAGGCCAACCTGGTAGGATTGTATCATCAAGTTTGGAATGACACAAGCTTCCCAGATAGACTTTTGAATTGGATTAAAATCATCTCATCAAGTTTGGAATAAGATAACTCACCCTTTTAAAAATAGTTAGCAACCACAATCATCAATGAAACATATAAATTGTGCTTATTATTTGGCCAGCACAGGAAGATTCGATAATTCAAAACACACAATTAAAGGTAAGTAAATGATAATTAAGACTTGTCTACATAGTCCTTAACCCCATTTCCCCCACTGTTTTGAATAATCGATCTTTAGGTATAATAACCTAGGTTTAATAAATAAGAGAAAAGAAAGAAAAGTTTAAAATTTGCTGAATTCCGTCAGAAAAAGCGTTAGCGACGGATTTTGCGACGGATTTAGCGACGGATTTT
>QARZ01034076.1:0-15807 GCA_013407115.1 Glycine latifolia
GTGATCTCATTCACCAACCTGTTGTATTTCTCCATAGAAAAGTATTGAGAGAAAAATTTAGTAGCCAGTTCTTCCCACATACTGATGCTGTTGGGACTTTGTCTGTCTAACCAACGAAGTGCTTTTCCCTTAACAACAAAGGGAAATAATCGTAGTCTCACAGCATCATCTGATACGCCCTGGTGCCTGATTGTATCACAGATCCTCAGAAATCTGTCAATGAAATTGTGTGGATCTTCATCATCCTCTCCACCAAATTGACTTCTTTCCACCAAAGTAATTAATGATGGATTGATATCAAATTTGTTAGCCTCAATTGGGGGTCGGACTATACTAGGATTGGGTCTTGTGAATAATGGAGCAAGGATATCCTCCATTAATTCCTTCCCTTGTACTGGTGGTCTTTTAGCCATCCTTGGTTCTAATTCACTGTTTGAATTAGATTTTTCTGTCTCTTGTCTCTGCTTGGCTAGTCTTCTATTTCTTCTCACAGTCTTTTCTATCTCAGGGTCAAACTGTAAATCTTCAGGTCCAACTAAACCTCGCATAAACTAAAGAAAACAGATCAGTAAAACAAAAATCCAATATTAAAGAACAAAATTACAAGAAAATTAGCGAAATCAATCCCCGGCAACGGCGCCAAAAACTTGTTACGACACGGCAAGTGCATCGCTCGTTCAAGTAATAAAATGATAAGTAGAATATCGTTCCCACGAGGATTGAGGCACTAAAATTAATTGTAATTTATGATTCTTAATATTGGAAAAGGAATAATAATGTTGAGAGAATTTGGTTGTGGTTGGGTTTATTTATATTAAATAAAAGAATGCTAAAAACAATGTAAATTGAATGTTACGCAAGAATTAAGAATAATTATGGTTAAGCACAATCCCCTCTGTTCCCTCTTATTTAATTGAATTGATAATTAACTTTATTTAGTAGAATTGTTCAGGTAGTATGTTGTACTAATATAGTTAAACCCTGATTCCTCGGTCATTTAACCCTTCAACCTAATTTAAGAACCCTAATTCCTTAGTAGTTCCCTTTAGATTAAGCTTGAAGCTAGCATAATAATGAATCTGCAGTTCTCTATCCTTATCCCTAGGTAATATCGCAACTGTCACTTTACTGCTTTCAGAAACTAAAACCCCAATATTCCTATTGTGAATTATAGCTCTAAGTAATCTAATAGATTGATCAATTCTAATTAGATATAGTAAGGGAAGAATAAAGTAGAGTAAAACACTTATAATAAACTTTATTAAAATCAATTCAATAAACACAGAGTTCACATTGGCTCTTGGCTAAACCATAATTACAAAGGAACTAGCCAGACATGATTATGTTTGGCCTAATACACTGTAAAGAAGGAAGAAGAGAAAGAAACTAAGGTATGAAGAGCCACAAACCCTTCAATCTTGCCTCCTCCTTGTTCTTCTTGCTCCTTAGCCTTGATTCTTTTTTCCTGTGCTCTTGCCTCTTTTCCTCTGTTCTAAACTGTCTATTGATTCCCCTAATGCGTCCTACCAGTATTCTATTTATACTTAGGTCATAAAAGCCTAAAAACCCATCACTTTTATGTTATCTTTAAGCTAATTTAGAAATCCCGTGGCGTTCGCGCGACTGGCACGAGTTCTAGCGTGACTGGTGCGAGAATCCAGTGTTGCTGGTGCGACTAGCGCGACATTGGCGTAACTAGCGTGAACCTCCAGTAATTATGGCGTGATTAGCGTGGTCCTGGCGCGGTTAGCGCGAGATCTCAGATTCAGTTGGCTCTTATTTTGCTACTTTTCTTGCTTTTCTTGGTCCTAAACATCAAAATAGCATAAAATCAATGATAAACATAAAAATAATGAATTTTATAATTATTCTAGCATTTATTTACTATATTCTTCCTACTTTCCTAATAAAATTAACCTAAAAACTATATATGCTAACAGCATATGAGTGTCAACCATAGACACAAAACAAAGGGTAAGTTTATGATAAACATAATTTAAGCAGCAAATTATGTTCAATGTGCAATTAATCATAACAAGTCCACAAGTTTTAGTTTTAATTTTATATGATGCATGATTCTCTCAAACTCTTCAATATTTGGTACCAATTGTCAGGATAGCCCCATCCCTGTGGCACAGAACTTCTCCGATCAATCAGGGTCTCCCGGTGTTGCACAGGTTCTCACCCACACTGCATGTGATCATCATGGGTGGCTTGAGTCCTCACCGCTAGAGTCACCCCGCAGCTCAGATCCTTCTGTCTGAATGCATAGACTCAGTTCCTGCAACTATCTGACACACCTCCTCTCTGAGGCAACTCTTATGAGACACATGAGACTGAATCACTTATGCATATCTCATTTATTTTACAAACTCCGATTTATTTTCAACATTAGTCTCCATCACTGTCTCACATAATTTACTTAGAAATTCAACATAAATCATGTACAGAACTCAACTTATTACTCATGTATGGAAACTCAACATATCATTCATGTACAGAGATTCATAGAATACTCAACAAGTATAAAACTTCATTCAGGCACTTAATCATATAATTATAACTTAAATCCAACAATTACTCAGATACAAGTCATACTTCACAGAACTTCAAACATTTATTCAAACACAAGTAACACACTTAAACTATCCTTATCATAAAAATTCCCTATACATACCTGATAACTCCTTATAAAGCTTGACAAACTTTCCTAAAAGTGTTAGCCTTCTACACGTGACTTCCAAGGAAAGTGGGGCCTCTTCTTACTTAATTTATATCTTGAAAAGGAAAGGATGAAAGTGAAATGAAAGAGATGGGAGGGAGAGATTCACGTGAGTTGTTGTAGAAATGGAGTCTTTAAAGTGACTTCCATTTAAGGCCCTCCTCCCTTTATGTAGGGTTTGGAAAATAATAGAATATTTAAAGACATAATTGCCCTTTCTATTTAGTTACCCTCATCTAGTTCCATTATAACTTAGTTTCTTCTCATTCCATTACATCTTAACTAAACTCATAATTACTCTTATAAATATCTTTCCACCTTATACAAAAATCTCCTAAGTCATGATGTCTTTCTCCCAAGTGTCTTCCACTTGTCCTTATATCATGTATGTAAGTCATGAAATATCCTCCCTTCCTACTCCCTTTTTCACGTCATTATCAAGGGAAGAGGAGAAGATTTTTCTTCCTTTCATGCCACCTTGTGTAATTATCTTTCAAGGCATGATGGCTTTTTATCCCTTCATTCATGGTGGCTTACAAGTGGATAGACATTTCTTAAGCTTTCATGATGGCACCTTACCACTTTAATTCATGAATCTTAAGATATTTTATACTTATCATAACTTATCAATTTTTAAATATGACAAACCACGTTATTCCCCCTTTTCCTCTACTTCACGTGAATACCATAGCCAAGGGGAATATTTTTATCTTCCCTTCTTCCTTCTATACCATGTTGTTATTTCCTTTAAAGAGGAGAAAATTGTGTGGTTCTCCTTGTGTACATATGTCACCTTTTATGAAGAAGAAGAATCCAATTTCAAGATAACTTCACACATGGCATTTACTAGAAAGAAGTAAAGTTCAATTCGAAATCTTCTACCTAAAAGATAATATTGAATAATAGAACTCTAGAGACTTTCAGAAACTAACTTCAGTTACAGTACAAATAGCTCACAAACAGTCTATACAGAGTGCTACACAGGCTTTATGTACAAGACTGCTCTATCTTAATTCTGATTGGTCCATTCTACTTCTGACCATCAAAATTACTAAACCATTTTATTAAATAAGTCTATACCTCCTATAATTAAGAGAAAATTCCACAGATTCTATTTATCATTTTTCCATATTTTTCTGCTGCTTGAATTTTCCTGAATAAAATTTCAAAGTTATTACCGTATAAAATTCATAGAAATTCTATTCTAAGGTTTTTCTGTCACAGCTGTATAGTTTCTAACTCTACAAATTATTCTCTATCATATGAGTTCTGTCTCACCTTATTCTGCTTCAGTTTGAAATTTCTAACTTATACAGCGTGTACCGACGCTGTCTGGGAAACAATCAAATTTCTCCTAAAATTGTATATCCTTAAGATCAGAAAATTCCACTGATTAATAATATATATATAACATGTTCAACAAATGCTTAGATCATTATATAATTTGGGGTGTTACAAACGAAAGTTCGCGATCATCATAGGTACCAACCACACGATACAACAAATGCAAGGGTGAGTTTATTATATAAAACCAACAAACATCAGATAACAACAATTGGGAAGGAAACAACATTACCCACCACAATCGTTAATAAAAATCTATGATTGCAATACACATTCAACAAACTAATCATCCAATGCATTTCACAACTCAAACAATCATGCATAGAATGATGCATGCACCTGACTCATCTATCAGGGAATTCCAAACCTGATGACCCCTTAGTACCTGTATTTTCAGCCCACTGAAACCCACAGGGACGCATATGCCTTCATTCTATTTCCATCCATGCACATGAAGTATGAAACATGGGCATCATCAATGTATGACCATGGTAGGAACATATCCTTCCCCGCAAGGATGACCAGTCATACATCCCCAATGTACATACATAACACACCAATGTGGGCTCACCGATGCACTGACCGTGGCTAGGAACAAATCCTTCCTTGCAAGGATAACCAACCGGTCACTGCACCCCATGTGTATATACACAGCATATAACCATGGCACCATCAATGTATGACCATGGCCAGGAACAAATCCATCCCCGCAAGGATAACCAACCGGTCACTGCACCCCATGTGTATATACACAACATATAACCATGGCACCATCAATGTATGACCATGGCCAGGAACAAATTCTTCCCCGCAAGGATGACCAGTTATACACGCCCATGGGTATCAATGTACATACACATCACCTCATCTTGATATCCTCATCATATATATCAAATTCATCTCATTTCAACATCAACTTCATCTCACTTCAACATCAACATCCATTTCATCATCATCTCATTTAAACATCATAAACCACATCATCATTATATCATTTATACATCATCAAACACATCATCATTATTTCATTCAATCATCACCAACACAACAATAACATCTCATTTCAACATTATCAATGACATCAATATCACCTCATCCATCCACAATCCATATTACCACGAGACTGGTATTTTAGGAGAATTCTAAATTAAAGAGGAGGACTACAATATTGAAAAAACACTCTTATGCCCATTTAAAGATTTAAATAGAAAAACACATTATAAAATTTTGGACAGAGTCTCCTCTGTAATTAAGACATTTCCCAAAAATCCAATCAATTACAATAACAACGTCATTCACAGTTTTATCCATCAATAATAATTTCACCGCATCCCATTAGTCAAAAACATCATTTGTCTTGAAAACAAGCACACATAAGGACAAACACACATAAATCATAAATACATCACATCCTATTAGTTAAAAACTTAGTTTTTCTTGAAAACCAGCACACAGCAGGGACAGACAGGTATCCTCATAGTTGGACTCCCTGGCCCCCAACTATGGTACCAAAACTATAACTAAATAATAAACTTCCTTTATATAACCAAAAGTTCTCCCTATTGCAGCCTAATGGTGTTGTTTAGCAATCCTTCAATACGCGTGTTTTCGTCCAAACACAGAGCTCTATACACCAAATCGAAGACAATTTAATATAGATTTCCAAGATAAGATCAATATTAACATTTGGGGTCAAATATCCACTCAAATAAAAAAGGGTGTTTTGGAAGTTTACATCAAAAGACATCATTTTGAAAATTCAATCACACAAATGTGATCGGGGTTCAACAAGGATCACATAAATAACATAAATTTCATAAAAAAGAGACTTTTACAACATCTCATTTTCAAAGGGTTTTTCAAAGGAAGTGTAAAACTCCCAACAACGGTACCCAAAACACAAGAGACACTAATAGAAGCTTAAACTAGCTAAGAGAAGACAAAAAAAACTAAGACTACTTCAAGGAAACCAAGAAAGAAGGATTTGGAAGCTTCATTCTCTACCAAAACTTCGAGAAGAGTTTCGAAGATTCCACTCCGATTAAAGTGTTCCTCTCTGTGTCGGGATCTCATGGCAAGCAATTATGGCCCGTGGTGGTCTCCGGTGGTTGTGGGTGGTTGAGGAGGGTGATGGGAAGCTTGTGAGCAGTTTGTAGGAGGAAGAAACTCCATTTTCGTGATTTGGAGGCTTCTGGACGTATTTAATGTAACACCCCAAAATTTCATAACTATAGTCAAATATTTATGCAAGTTTTAAGTTATGGGAGAAGTAATGGTCTATGTTCGAATTATTTGGGTAAAAGATTAATTAGAGGCATTATAAAACCTGTTTGGGGAAAATGACCATATTGTCCTTGCCGTAAATTAGAAATGACAGAAATGCCCTTGAAGTTAAAATGACGAAAATGCCCCTAGATATTTTAGTTAGATATTTTAAGGAGGAAAATTACCTAAATGCCCTTGGATATTTTGGAAATGACAAGAATACCCTTAGATATTTTTGGCTAGATATTTTATGGTGGAAATGACAAATAACCCCTGGGATGAATGATGAAATTACCATAATGCCCTTCATGCTAAAAATGACCAGATACCTTTTGACATTCTGTGGAAACTAGATAGAAATACAAAGTATTCTTAGATAGCAGATTATTAAGATATTTTGTGACAAGAAACCTTAGAATAGAATTTCTATAAATTTTATAAGGTGACGACTTTGAAATTGTATTCAGGAGGATGGAGGTGACGGAACAATATGGAAAAATGAGAAATAGAATTTGTGGATTTTCTCTCAATTGTAGGATGTTCAGATTTACCCAATAAAATGGTTTAGTAATTTTAATGGTCAGAAGAAAAATTGACCAATTGAAATTAAGATAAGAACAATCTTGTGCTTGAGGTCTGTATAGTACTCTGTAGAGATTGGTTATGAGTTATTTGTAATGAAACTAAAGATAAATTTTGGAGATCTCTAGAATTCTATTATTTCATATTATTTTAGGTGAAAGAATTCAAATTAAACTTCTTACAAGGAATTACCATGTGAAAAACCTTAATTGGAATTAGGTTTTTCTTAAGCATCCAATGGTATAAAAGGAAGGAAATTTATATCCACACCCCTAGGTTTAAAGATCACGAAAATGGTGTAGAATAGGCAAGAAGATTCATGAAAGCCACTTGTAGAGGTAAGCCATGTGATGAATACAAGTAATAGGACACTTGTATGGCATGGATGCAAAGAAAGCAAAAATCTTCTATTGTCTCTTTTGGCAGAACACGTGGACAGTTATAGAAATTATTTCAAAAATCCCAACGGTCAAAAGTTACATATGTGAGATAATAGTGTACCTTTAAAATTTGAAAGAGATCCAACGGTTAACGAATCCATAATAGGAATTTTATTAAAACGGATTTTGGGATAAACTCAAGAATGGAAGGAAAACATAAAAATCTTCATTGGCAAGCTATTCCACGAAAATACAAGAAGGAAGGAGAATTATTGAGAACCTTCAAGAGCTTGGACACTTGGATGGTGGAGAATAAAGAGCCTTCATGATTTGGCCACTTGGAAAGTAAGGTAATGATGGCTTAGGAGATTTTTTTAGTTTCAACCACTATATAAAGGGAGGGGGACCTAAAACTCAAGTCATTCTCCAAGCTACTCTCCCACCTAGTTCACGTGAAACCCCTCTTCCATATCCCTTCCATCCTTTCATTTCCAAGCCTAAATCAAGTTAGAAAATAAACCCCACCATAGTGAAGCAACATGTGAAAGCTAGGAGAAGCTAGGGAAAAGTTTGGCAAGCTTTTAGGAAGACACAAGGTATGTATGGGGAAGTTTATGTTAAATATAGTTTAAGTATTGCTTATTTAAGGTGTTTCTTCTATTTCTATAAAGCTTGCCCACCATGTGTTTGATATATTGTTTCAAAGAAATGAAATAGGTTTAAGGGTTGCTTGTTGGAATAAGTGTTTGAATCTTTGTGAAGTATGATTTATGTACAAGAAGTTGTTGGATTTGGATTATATTTGCATGGTTAATTTGAATTGTAATTACATAATGGAATGTTTTACTAAAGTTGTGTGTTATATATTGTTAAAAGTGTTCTATAAATCCTTGAGCATGTCTATTAAATTTTATGCTAGAATTATGTTAAAAGCATGCCTATTATATTGAATTTATGAAGAGGGATGTTGAAAGTGTAAAGTTTAAGCATATGAGAATATGAGATATAAATTGATATTGAAGAATAAATATGAGATAAAAAGAGAATCATTCATGCATGTTTCATATGCATATGCCTGGCGGGGGCTAGTCCGTGTTATTTACCTTAAGAGGAGGTATATCAGATAGCTTAACTGAGTCCATGCGTTCAGACAAGAGGAGTCTGAACTGGGGGGTAGTTGAGACAGTGAGGACCACACCACCATGATGATCACATGGATGGAGGTGACCTTCCTATCGCGACACTGGGCTACCCTGACTGAATGGATAAGTTTGTACCACTGAGAGAGGGTGGGGCTATCTTGACCATGGTACCAATTGATGAGAATTTGAGAGAATCATGCATCATATAAAGAAGATGAGCATGCATTACATGATGGGGATGTTGTATGATTATCTGTATGCTGTATATATTGTGTGACTTGAAATATGTTTACTTGAACTATGTTTATCATAAACTTACCCTATATTTTGTGTCTGTGATTGACACCTGCAATGACCTCAATTTATTTGGGCGAGCAGAGGAACAGTAAAAGCATAGCAAGCAGATGGATTTTGTGGAAGATGTTGGAAAACTATTTTGATGCAGATATTCTGTAATAATTATGATATTTGTTTTGGTGATATGTATTATGTAATAGAACTAAGAAATGGTCTGTATTTATTTAGTTTGGACTGTATTATGGACTGTATTATGGATTGAATTTAATTGTTATGAACTTCGAACGAACACGATTACAATATTGATGATTAGTACCGTTCGTATGAATAATTCTAAGCAAGAAGAAAAGAATTTTCCGTGAAATTTATAACTAAAATAATTTTAAAGAAAGTGGAGAAGAAATTTCATTCAAAATCAATAAAATACAAGATAGTAAAAAGAGGCGTTACATTTAACACCGACTTCACTCGCCCAGGCGAGAAAAAATGCTTGCAAAATTTGCCTGGGCAAGCTGACCCGATTCTAGAATTTCTGCTTCAGTGAAAAATTAATTCCTTACGCTCCAAGCATTATTTTGACAATCCCAACGGTCAAAAGTTACATATATTTGTTAGAAATCTATATTCAAAAGTTGAAGGGGATCCAACGGTTAACCAATCCAGAATGGTGATTTTACTAAAAATAGGTTTTCGGGTCAAACTCAGAATCATGCAATTCAACGCAGCTCAACCAAACTCTACATAACTTGACATCTACACCAAGGAATTGCACATGGATAATTCACATAAAATTTCAAATAATCCTAATTAATAAAGTAATCAAATTATACAAGGAATACATCACACATATATTTTAGGTTATCGAAATTTCAGGGTGTTACAAGCATCACTTTATTTGGAACTCCCTTTTGACTCAGGGCTAATCACCATGGGGGGAGCGACTAGTGTATGACAGGGTGACCTCGACGAGCTACTGCATCATTTTCCTGAGAGAGGCTATTTCCATGAGAATGGTATCATATTGCATGCTAAGTGATGAGTCAGATGCATACATCATTGTGAATATGATTGTTTGAGTTGTGGAATGCATTGGATGACTGTTTTTGTTGAATGTGTAATGGAATGAGGGGTTTGTGGTAATAATTGTGGTGATTTGTGTTGTTTTTCTTCCAACTGCTGTTATCTAATGCTTGTTGGTTTTATATAATAAACTCACCATTGCGTTTGTTATACTATGTGGTTGGTACCTATGATGATCGCGAACCTTCGTTCGTGTGAGCAAATGAGCAGCCTTAGGTGACTCTGGAGGGAGATTCTTTTTGGTTGGAGCCGCCAAGCTGACGTGATGACGTTGGGTTTCTTTTTGGGAAATATTTGTGTTTTGTTAATCAACTCTTTCTTAGTCAGTTCTTTGACTTTTTGTTAAATATGTAATTTCAATTGTATTACATGTAAAAATTAAAGGAAATTTTAACATGTGGATGACATGTACCGATTTAATATATATGTACATATGTGTTTAGTTATGTAAATGTAATACGTGTATGATAATTGTATTATCGCGAAAAATTTACTATCATTTTCATAATCAATTTAATGAAATTTTCATTAAAAGTTAAATCTTGTGCAGTAAGAGTTGATGATACAATAGTGACAAGGTGGGTCGTTACAGTTTGCATTTAGAAAGAAGTTTCTCATGGCTTAAGTTTTTGGAAAAAATGTTGTGCACTGCTTTAATCGATTACCAGTTTGTGTAATCTATTAAATAGCCTTGAAGAACACTTTAATCAATTACCATTCACTCGTAATCGATTACATAGCACAAAACACAAAGTCATGTAGGACAACCTTAATCGATTACCACTAATCGCAATCGATTACACATGCTTATTTCAAAAAACATGTTGGACTACCTTAATCGATTACCACTAATCGTAATCGATTACATAGGCTTGTTTTAAAAGTGACACTGACTTCCTTAATCGATTATAAGACGTTTTAATCAATTACATTGTTCTTAATATTTTTCCATATTGTCTGAAGAACACTTTAATCGATTATTTGGCATATTAATCGATTACATTTGTTAAAATAATTGATTACCATAACGTATTAATCGATTACAAGCAGTTAAATCTGTTTTCTATATAAAGCTATTGGGTCTATGCTTTTGTAAGAAGTCAAGTAATCAAAATTTATGAATTTCCCAATAATCCCAAAGCTTTCAAGGTTCACGAAAGAGATTTTCTGAGTGTCACACATCTTGTTTAAGAAAATGTAAAATATTTTATAGGATCCGTTTTGGAAATGTGGAATGTAAGAGAAATTCAAATGTTATAACCAATAGTTTGAGACACCCCCCATCGGGCTTATGGCCAATGATGATGCTTTAAACAAGATTCAACAGGTATTTTCAAGAGAGCTGGTTTTCATCATTTGCATTCATACAACCTGAATTGATTGGTAAAACTTATTCATTCATCTACTGAGGATCATAAGGTTGTATCTCTCTTTAACTTTTACACTGATTTTATTTGTATCTTTTAATTGTGTAAGTACTAAGATCAAAGAGGTTTCTTTAGAGCTATTCTAGAGTAGTGTTCTCTGGTTCTTTGTGATTAGAAGTCTAATAGGGTGTTAGATTTCAGGTTCTTTATCTAGGTTTGATAAAGGTAATCACTTGTAATAGCTTGTAAAGAACAAAATTTGATTTAGTAGAACTCTAATAAGTTTTGGTTAGAAGACACTGGATGTAGCTTATCATTTGAGGGGTGAACCAGTATAGATTTGGTGTTATTCTTGTTTCTAAATCTTGTTATCTGAATCTAACTTGTCTTGTGGTTATTCTCTTTCAAGATCAACAAAAAATAGTTTCTGAAATTGCTTAAGGTGAAGGGTGAGTCTTGATTGATTGAAAACTGAAGTTTTACAAAGTAAAATTTATGATACGATCAAAATTCCACTGCTGGTTTTTTAAAGAGTTTTTAAAGTCTAAGGTTTTAACTAATTCACCCCCTGTAACACCCTGAAATTTTACAAGTAGAAAGATATTTGTGTTGATTAAACTGTTTAATATAAATCTTGAAATCTGTTAAAGTGTTTTGCATGAGTGTTTGTGCATAAAAGGTGAAAATCAAATTTTGTGGCTGAGATAAGCTATCTGTACACGCATAGTAAAAATAGTGGTGGCTGTGCGGTCACGCAAGTGGGCAACTATTGTAACAACCCAGATTGCAAGTTGCTTAGTGAATGCTTGATGTGTGTATTAGATTAATTAATTATATGTTTTATTGCATTAATTACTGTCATGAGTGCTTTGTTTTGGGATGCATGCTTGATGGGAGATGGGACGTAAGTCAACATTGCTGTGCTGTGGTTGCTGGCTGTGCACGTTAAGTGGACGTGTTATGTCAGTCGTGTTTATAAGAAGCAGGCTGGCACAGCAGAAGCTTACTCTTCCGTTCTCCAAACCTTAGCGTTTTCTCTCCTTTTCTCTCAAGTTTACTCTCACCCAAAACTCTCTCTCCCTCTCCCTTAACCTTTCTGTGTTGCCTTCAACCCACGAGAACCACCATCGCTGCCACGAAAGCCCGACGTCGAGAAGGTCCTCTTGGTCAGAATGGGAGCTTAGTACATTACGACGTGTAGCTACCAGACAAACCTCTGGTTAGGTAAGGGGAGCTTGTCATGTTTAATAACAGTTTCAGGTAGCTTGGTTGAGGATCAGAGAGTTTGACCGGGACGATGGATGCATGTCCAGTGTGTGTGTTGTTTTCCAGTAAACTATGTTCGTCTTACTGAATGAAATGGGTTACATCTTGTGGTTGTGGTTGGTTTGTGTTAAGGTTGTTTTGGGGATGGGTTCTGGAAAAGGGGAGTTGATGTTGTTAGAATCTCCCCGTGCATGCGTGTGGGGTTGGCATTTTGATGCGGAAAAGCTCCCAAACACTTTGCATAAGTGTTCGTGAAGGTACCAGGAACTGGGTAGGGATTAGCCAGGTTATATGTATACGTGTATGTGTTTGTGATGTCGGCTGCCGGGATGGGTTAGCTGAGTTGCGTATGTGTTGGTAATGTCAGCTGCCGAGATGGGATGGCCGAGTCGTATGTCTATTTGCTTGTGATGTCGGTTGCTGAGATGGGTTGGCCGAGTCATATGTATGGGTGTTGGTAACGGCGGCTGCCGAGATGGGTTGGCCGAGTTCTATGTATATGTGCTTGTGATGTCGACTGCCGGGACGGGTTGACCGAGTTGTATACACACACACACACACACATACATATATATACATATATATATATATATATATATATATATATATATATATATATATGTATATATGTGTAGTGTTTGTGGATGACGTGTATGAGTTACGTTGAAGTCAGCCTATACGATGGCTTGAGATGTTTTGTTCCTTGAAAAAGCCATAGTGAGAGGCTAGGAATAAACTTATGACGTGTCGTGACCAAGTGGTGGATCTCGTAAGGACCATGGTCAGTGCATCAGTGAGCTCGTGTTGGGGCGGCCCTCGTTTGGGGCAATGTGTATGTAACATGGGAGGGTATGGAGATCCCAACTAGGGCGAGGGGTTCCTGTGCCGGGCCATACATTGATGGTGCCCATGAGAGACATACGTGTTTGTAGCCCGTGTTGGGGCGGCCCTCGGTTAGGGTAGTGTGTATGTAACATGAGAGTGTATGGAGATCCCAGCCAAGGCGAGGAGTTCTTGTGCCGGGCCGTACATTGATGGCGCCCATGAGAGACATACCTCATTTGCATGAGGGAAATATGATGATTGATTGTAATAGTACGAGAAGTACTAGGGGGCCACGTCTGTAGGAAAATCCTTATGACACCCGTTTGGCTGATCACCACGGGGGGTGAGTCCTATGCACAACAGAGTGACCCCGACGGCAACTACAACTATCATTTGGACCATGGATTTGGCCTATTTCTGGGATGGTACCACATTGCATACTGAGAGTTGAGACAGGAGCATGCATCATGTTAGGCATTATAAATTGACTTGTGAATTGTCCCTCGATGCGTGTTCATGCTGGTTGTGCGTGGATATTTGGAATATTGTGGTTTTACTGTGTCGTTTGGATTGTTTTTCCTTGGCTGATGTTACCTTTTGCCTGTTATTTTATATGATGAACTCACCATTGCTTTGTTGTGCCTTGTGGTTTGGTAACTATGATGATTGCGAACCCGGTTCGTGTGAGCAGATGGACAGCAATAGGTGATCCGGGAAGATGACAACTGTTTAGTTGGAGCTGCCGAGCTGTCGGGATGTCGATGTGACAGATCCTGGACAGGGGTGATGTTTTGCTGAATACACCCCTGTTTTAGATAGTCACCTACATGTTTTGCTAGTTGCACCCCTGATAGTTAATTTCTTACTTCAATTGTAAAATACTTGTACATTTTAAACATGGATAATTGTATGTACATTTAAAACCTATATCGTATATACAGATATATGTTTGCAATTGGAATGTTTCATACATGCTTTGTTTATGGTTATAATCGTCATGGATTGCAAAAAACTTACCCCCATTTTCATTGAATAATTAAGAAGGGGTGTTCTTTTATAAAAAATAATCAAGTTGATGTTGTGGTTAAGGGTTAGAGATACAGTAGTGACGTGGCGGGTCGTTACAACTATGGTGGCTGAGATAGTTGGCAGATTCAAATTGTTGGCAACTTGCCTCAGTGCTTCGTCTATAAATAGCAGTACATGAAGCAGAAGCACGATTCACTCTCACTTCTGTGTGTGTTTCTCTTCTTATCTCTCTCTAAACTCTTTGCACCCAGAAATCTCTCTTCTTCCACTATACCACCTTTAAACTCTCAAAGAACCACCATAGTTGCAGCGGAAACACCCTTACGTTAAGAGGAATTTGTGAACGGAGCTTAATCCTTTATGCTTGGTTGCTGTGAACACTTGTGTTCGAACAAAACACATGTTAGATCAAGAGAAAAGAATCCTTGTTTAGGTAAGGGGAGTTTATTGTGTTAATAATGATTTTTGATATCATGGTTGGGTTAAAATGTGTATCTATTGTTAATATGCTGTGTAAGATATATTGATAATGTCTGTAAATGGTGTGAGGAAGATGACTACCGGGATGGGTAGGCCAAGTTATATATCCCTTGTGATGTGATGTCGGCTACCAGGATGAGTAGGCCGAGTTATATGTCCCTTGTGATGTGATGTCGGCTACCGAGATGAGTAGGTCGAGTTATATATCCCTTGTGATGTGATGTCGGCTGCCGGGAAGGGTTGGCCGAGTTACATGTGTCAAACCTTTGTTTGTGACGTCGGCTGCCGGGAAGGTTTGGCCGAGTTACATGTGTCCAACCTTTGTTTGTGACGACGACTGCCGGGATGGGTGGCCCAAGTTACTTATATGTCCATCCCTTGTAATGTGATGTCGGCTACCGGGATGGGAATACGAGTTGAACGGTTTACGTACCATGTATGTGTGCATGAAGGACGTAACTTAGTGTTTATTAGCAGACGTTTGTATACCGAGTTCCTTACCCGGGGTGGCCCATTAGAACTACCGAGCTCAAGTTACTTCACGAGAAGAAGAGAAAGAGCCATCGGGTTCGTCACCCAGCAGAGCTCGTATCTTCTCTGGAATAGAGCCATCAGGTTACTTATTCAGCAGAGCCCGTACCTTTTCTTTAAAAATCTATTGGGTTTGATATGCTGTTAGCATATATAGTTTTTAGGATAGTTTTATTAGGAAAATAGGAAGAATATAGTGAATAAATGTTAGAATAAGTGTAAAATTCATTAGTTTTATGTTTATCATTGGTTCTATGCTATTTTGATGTTTAGGGTCAAGAAAAGCAAGAAAAGAAGCAAAAGAAAAAGCCAACTGAAGCTGAGATCTCGCGCTAATCGTGCCAGGGCCACGCTAATCGTGCCAGAAGCACTGGAGGTTCACGCCAGTTGCGCCAGATACACTGGAGGCTCGCGCCAGTCGCGCCAAAACTCGCGCCAGTCGCACGGACGTCATGGGATTTCTGAATTAGCTTAAAGATAACATAAGAATGATGGGT
>QARZ01034105.1:0-10155 GCA_013407115.1 Glycine latifolia
TATGATATTATGAATGATAATACACCGGGTGCACACGGGGTGTTACACGAAGCGCCCTTGAAGATGAAAATGGAGATGAGACACAGATGAGAGTGCAGAGATAGATAGAGATGCGAATGTGAGGGGAAATTGAGTGTGAAGGGTGCGGAAATGGTGGAGAGAAGAATAGGTGAGGTCGCGGGTATTGGAAGAATGAGGGAAAATGAGGGTTTTTTTTTAAAATTTAAAAGACAAAACTGGTCCGCGAGTGCCACGCTGGTCGCGCCATAGTGGCGCTGATGGCGCCGTCACAGCGCTGATGGCACGGACAACCAGAATCACTGGCACTGGTGGTGCCAGTCCCACGTAGATGGCGCCACCCCTTGACTTAGAACTCCAGCCAGCGCCGTTGGCGCCATTATGGCGCTACTCGCGTGGCATTCCAGAAACAATGGCGCTGATGGCGCCGTAACCGCGCTGATGGCGCGGGAATCCAGAAAGATTGGCGTTGTTAGCGCCAGCACCACGCCAGTGGCGCCATAACCTCAATGTGATCTGCAGCTGGCGCTGATGGCGCCAGAACCTCAACATAGTCACAAAACAGTAGGAATTGGCTCTTGAAGATCTAAAAATCCTTAGTTAATGCAGAATAATGACTAAATTACTATGCATTGATGAAAATCATACACAAAATCACAATAAATACAAAAGGAATGAATTGTCTTAAGTAAATGGAAACTAACAACGAGGAATGCAAAGCTAATTATCTACTCTCACTTAAGAAATAGATTCAAACATATCAATCAACACACAATTGAGTTGCCTCTCAACAAGCGCTTGTTTAACATCGCGAGCCTGACGGTTAATCCTTTAAGGATTAGGGGAGCTCAAAGGGATTACCACAGCATCCCTATCAATTTGACCGCCAAAATATGGCTTTAGCCGCCATCCATTGACCTTAAATGGTCTGTTGGTGTCAAGCGGAGAGATCTCTACAGTCCCATAAGGGAAAACCTTCATAACCACGAATGGTCCAGACCATCTAGATTTGAGTTTACCTGGAAACAACCGCAAGCGCGAGTTGTACAATAATACCTGTTGTCCGGGTGTAAACTCCTTGGAATGGATCTGCTTGTCATGCCATCTCTTGGTTTTCTCCTTGTAAAGCCTAGCATTCTCATAGGCGGCAAGTCTGAATTCATCCAATTCATTCAGCTGCAACAAGCGCTTCTCTGTAGCCTTTGATAGCTCAAAGTTGAGGAATTTGGTGGCCCACATAGCTTTATGCTCCAATTCTACCAAAAGATGACACGATTTCCCATACACCAACTGATATGGTGACACGATTTTCCAATTCTACAATGCATCATCCAATTTCTTGGACCAGTCCTTCCTAGAACTTCCAACAGTCTTCTCAAGTATCCTCTTCAATTCTCTGTTAGAAACTTCTACTTGACCGCTGGTTTGTGGGTGATAGGGCGTGGCCACCTTGTGAGTTACCCCATACTTGGTGAGCAAACTTTCAATTTGCTTATTGCAGAAATGTGTGCCACCATCACTAATTATGGCCCTAGGAACTCCAAAGCGAGTAAAGATGTTCTTTCTCAAGAAGTTTGCAACCACTCTATCATCATTAGTGGGCAATGCCACTGCTTCTACCCATTTTGAGACATAGTCGACTGCTACCAAGATATATTAATTGGAGAAAGACTTGGGAAAGGGTCCCATGAAGTCTATCCCCCAAACATCGAACAATTCAACCTCCAAGATGTTGTTGAGTGGCATTTCATCCTTCCGGGATATATTCCCCGTTCTTTGGCATCTATCACAGTTCTCCAGAAATGCCTTAGCATCTTTGAATAATGTGGGCCAATAGTATCCACTCTGCAGAACCTTGTGAGCAGTCTGGTTGCCTCCAAAATGGCCTCCATAGCTTGAAGCATGACAATGCCACAAGATCTTTGGAACATCAAACTCAGCTACACACCTCCGGATAATGCCATCAGCACATTGGAAGTACAGAAATGGGTTATCCCATTGATATCTCCGGGCATCATGCAGAAACTTCTTCTTTTGCTGCCCTGTAAATTCATCAGGAATTGCTCCCACAGCTTTGTAGTTAGCCATATCAGCAAACCAAGGAGCATTTGTGATAGCCATCATTTGTTCGTCGGGAAATGAATGATTAATCTCCAGCTGTGAACTATCTTGGAGTTCTTTCTCTTGAATTCGGGATAAATGGTCAGCCACTCTGTTCTCTACACCCGCCTTATCTTTAATCTCCAAATCAAATTCCTGAAATAGGAGCATCCACCTCAACAAGCGAGGCTTGGCATCCTGCTTAGTCAACAAGTACTTAGGGGCAGCATGGTCAGTATAAACAATGACTTTAGATCCAATTAAGTAAGACCGAAACTTATCCAAAGCATAAACTACTGCTAACATTTCTTTTTCTGTTGTAGCATAATTCACTTGTGCTTCATTTAGAATTTTGCTAGCATAGTAAATGACATGAAGAAGTTTGTTCTTACGTTGACCTAAAACAGCCCCTATAGCATATGCACTAGCATCACACATTAGCTCAAATGGTAAACTCCAATCAGGTGCAGTTAAAACAGGAGCAGTGGTCAATTTTTCTTTCAGCACATTAAAAGCATTCAAACAATTAGCATCAAAGTTGAATTCAGAATCTTTGACCAATAGTTGGCTAAGAGGCTTAGCTATTTTAGAAAAATCTTTAATGAATCGCCTATAAAACCCTGCATGACCTAGAAAACTACGAACACCATTCACATTAGCGGGTGGAGGCAATTTCTCAATTAACACAAGCTTAGCCTCATCGACCTCAATCCCCTTAGAGGAGATTTTATGACCCAAGACAATACCATCACGTACCATAAAATGGCACCTTTCCCATTTGAGAACTAGATTAGTCTCTTGACACCTTTTTAGGACTTTGGACAAATTAACCAAGCATGCATCAAAACTAGACCCAAACACAGAAAAATCATCCATAAACACCTCTAAAATTTTTTCAACCATATTAGAAAAGATGGAAAGCATACACCTTTGGAAAGTTGCTGGCGCATTGCATAGACCGAAGGGCATCCTTCTGTAAGCAAATACTCCAAAGGGGCAAGTGAATGTTGTCTTTTCTTGATCCTCTGGTGCTACCGGAATCTGGTTGTATCCGGAGTATCCATCCAAGAAACAGTAATACTCATGTCCGGCCAACCTCTCTAGCATTTGGTCAATGAAAGGGAGTGGAAAGTGGTCCTTCCTTGTGGCATCATTTAATCGGCGTTAATCAACACACATCCGCCACCCGGTGATGGTCCTAGTGGGGATCAAGTCATTGTTATCATTTTGGATTACGGTGACCCCACCCTTCTTAGGCACAGTTTGCACCAGACTAACCCATGCTGTATCCGAAATCGGATAGATCATACCCGCATCAAGAAGCTTCACAACTTCTTTTCTGACCACCTCCTTCATGATAGGATTTAAACTCCTTTGTGGCTGTCTCACAGGCTTAACATTGTCTTCCATCAATATTTTGTGAGTGCAAAAGGAAGGGTTGATCCCTTTTAGGTCAGAAATGGACCAACCAATAGCTGTCTTGTGATCTTTCAGCACTTCCAAAAGCTTTTCTTCTTCCTCCATGGTCAGGCTTTTGTTGATTATGACTGGATAGGTATCATCCTCCCCAAAAAACACATATTTGAGGGCTGCTGGAAGCTCCTTCAATTCCAGCTTTGGTGCCCCAAGATCAATGTCAGTGTCCTTCTTCTCCAAAACCTCCATAACTTCCATGACTACCTCTTGAGATATGACAGAATCTTGTGGTTCTAATTCTTCTTCTATCCCTTTGACCAAAACTTCTTCAGCTTGGATACATTCATCCAATACATCAATACGAAAACAATTATTCCGGTCAAAAGGGTTCTTCATGACATCAAACACATTAAAAACCACTGATTCATCATCCATCCGTAGCTCCAGCTTTCCCTTCTCCACATCAATTAAGGCACAGGCTGTGGCTAAGAACGGTCTTCCTAGTAAGAGAGGTATCTCACTTTCTTCAGCCATGTCCAGCACTATGAAGTCAGCTGGAAAAATAAACTTGTCAACCTTGACAAGTACATCCTCCAAAACTCCACTTGGCTTTCTCAATGATCTATCTGCTAACTGAAGGGATACCATGGTGGGTTTGAGCTCAGAAATGCCCAAGGACTTGCATACTGTCAAAGGCATTAAGTTAATGCTAGCACCAAGATCACAAAGAGCTCTCCCTACATTGACATTCCCAATGGCAATTGGAATGTTAAAGCTTCCAGGATCTCTGAGCTTGGGAGGCATCTTCCTCTGTGTGATGGCACTACATTCCTCTGTAAGTACTACAATATCACATTCCTGGAGCTTGTGCTTCTTTGACAGAATTTCTTTCATGAATTTTGCATAGTTGGGCATGTTTGCCAAGGCTTCAGCAAATGGAATGTTCACTTGCAACTTTTTGAACATCTCTAAGAACTTAGCAAACTGTTGCTTTTGAGCCTTCTGCTTCATCTTCAAGGGATAAGGAGGCTTCTCAAATCTGGAAAAATCCAGAGGTTGCTTAGGTTCAGGAGAGACTTTTTCCTTCTCTTTCTCTTTCCCTTTCTCCCTTGAGCTACTAGATGGTTCATCTTCTTCAAACTCTGCAGCAGTTGTAGGGATCTCTTTTTCCTCCTCTCTTGGCACCACTTTGGTCTTCTCCTTAGGAGCAATAACAAGTCCACTTCTAGTGGTGATGGCCTTAGCATGTTCCCTAGGATTTACTACAGTATCACTAGGGAATTGACCAGGTGGTCTCTCGGCTAGTTGCTTAGAAATCTGGCCAATTTGAGTCTCCAGATTCCTGATGGATGCACCTTGATTCTTCAGTTGAGACCTAGTCTCATTCATAAAGGCATCAGTGTTCTGGATGTGATCGTTGGTGGTTTTGGCCAGCTGCAACATGGACTTCTCTAACTTTGATGGCTCCTTGGGAGGGATGGGAGGTGGTTGCAAATAATGGTTAGACTTGTAATCTAACCCACCTCCTTGTGGTCTTCTTGGATAACTACCACTCCCAGAAGCTTGATTGTAATTCCGTTGATAACCTTGTGGAGGTCTCTGATCATACCATACTCCATTCACCTGAATTGGATCAGCCCCTACCACAGTTGGACAAACATTGGACTCATGGTCCCCTTGGCAATATTCACATGCAACCACGCCTGCCTTAATTGAAGAAGCTTGGGCTTTGGAGATCTCAAGCTTGTCAATTTTGGCATTGAGAATGGCTAGCTGCTGTGATAACAACTTCTGCTCTACCAACATTGCATCATTGCTGCCCAGATGAATGACTTCCCTCTTAGGCTGAGTTGCTACACTCTCATTTTCAGTACGGGCCAAAGAGTTGATCAAATAATGAGTTTGGGCTGCAGTTTTTGATCTAATTGAGCCTCCGACAGCTCCATTTACAACCAGCTTGGATTCAGGTGACAACCCATTGAAGAAGATGCACACCCTCTTCCCAACTGGCATGTCGTATTGAGGACATCGCCGGATCAGCTCTTGGAATCTATTCCATGCCGCACATAATGTTTCTCCTTGGAGCTGAGTGAAATTGGTGATCTCATTCACCAAGTGGTTGTATTTTTCCATGGAGAAATATTGGGCAAAGAACTTTGCCATCAGCTCGTCCCAAGTGGTTATGCTGTTTGAAGCTTGGCGGCCCAACCACTTGGAAGTTTTCCCTTTCAAGGTAAAAGGAAAGAGCCGCAATCTAATAGCATCATCTGACACTCCATGATGGCAGATGGTATCGCAGATCATCATAAATCTATCAGCAAAGTCATGAGGATCCTCATCATCCTCCCCACTGAATTGACTTTGTTCCACCAAGCTTATTAAAAAAGGGTGGATGTTGAAGTTGTTTGCTTGAATAGGTGGTCTGACTATGCTAGATGCAGGCCGGACGAACAAAGGAGCAAGGATGTCCTCCATGAGTTCATCCTCAGGTCTCGGCTGCTCCCCATTCCTCCCAGCCATATCTAGTTCTTCTTCTGATTCTTCTTCTTGTGGTCTAGAACTAGGTACTTCTGCTTCCTTCCTTTGTCTTGCTAACTTCCGGTTCTTCCTAATAGTTCTTTCGATCTCAGGATCAAACTGTAGATTCACGGGGTCAGTGGTACCTCGCATAAACTCTGGAAGCAGGTCAGTAACAAAATAAATCCAACCTTAAAGATAACAAGTTATAATAAAATTGGCTAAAACAATCCCCGGCAACGGCGCCAAAAACTTGTTGCGAAATCAGCAAGTATACCGTTCGTTCCAAGTAATATAATGATAAAAAAGATATCGTTCCCACGAGGATTGTTTGACCAATTAAATTATAATTAATATCAATAGATTGGAGGACAATTAAAATTAAGAAATTGTTGTTGTGTGTGTGTAGCAATTAAATTAAACCTAATTATAAGCATTAACTATTATCAACAAGTAAATAAGGTTATAACAATATGCGAAGTAATGTAGCTAGGGCAACCCACACTAAATGCTTCCTACCTTCGTACATGTATTGTCTGCTACATTCATCTATCCCAAGTCACTCAAACATGCATCTTCATACAATAATAGCTAAGCCCTACTCCCGTAGTGATCTTAACCCTTTAACCCAAGTAATTACCCTAATCCCTTAGTGGTAGCTGTTAGGTTAAGCATTAAATGATGCAATAAATGGTTGCAAGCATACACTTCTATCCCTAGTCAATGTAAAGCTTGTCACTTTACCCAAGTCCAAGCGTAGAATCCCAACCTTCCTATTGTAAACTCTAGCTTTCAATACCCAACTAGAGTGATCAGTTCCAGCAAGATAGAAACATACATGTAATCAAAGTAAAGTGAAATAACTTGATATAAATGAAGAATAACATCCAATACAATCCAAAGGAGGTTACATGCAGTGCTTGGCCCTAACTACAATATAAAATCAGCCAAATCTCATTGTGGTTGGCTGTGATACAAAAAATGGCATACCCAGCTGAAGTGCAAGGAGAAGAAGATGGAGAAGAACCTCCACTTGAGCCTCCAACTCCCTTAAACCCTAGCTAAGGCACCCAAGCTTTCTAAAACCCTATTTTGTGTTATTTCCCTCCAAGAAGTCGTGCATTCAATGCTGAGGATTCAGTATTTATAACCCAGCTTGTGAAGTCCCTGTTTTGCCCTTGACAGCTTTAATTACAGAGCTTCTGTCGACCTGTGGCGCTGATGGCGCGAGACTGGCACTGGCTTCCAGTGTTCTTGGCACTGGTGGCGCCATGAATGGCGCTGGTCACGCCAGATTTTCTTCACAACTTGGTTTTCTCTGCTGATTCTTGCCTTAATTTGATACATTTGATTGATTCCCCTGACAATTTCAAAATCAGCATAATCTCACATAAATTGGGCAATTATCAATGCTTAATGTTCAAATTCTTGCTTCTAGAAAGCTTAAGGAACCTTATATGCTAGATGCATATCACAACTCCACCAAATACGGTGCTGAAAGGAATGTTTAGTACATTAGCCAATTGGTAGCCAATTAGAGTTTGTGCCTAGACCCTTGGTAGCCAATACGAGTTATATACCTACTAATGTTAGTAATTCATTTGTCGCTACCCTCAGGGGAAAGTAGGCACAAATGATTATACTAATCCATTTTTTCTTGCACAAGTAGGATTAGCCAAAAGGCCTCCTAATGTTGTTGGAGCCAATTGGTCTGCCAATGTGATTTCATTTGTATTTCCTCCTGGGGGTTTATCCGGTCATGAACGGAGGAGTCAATGGCCGAGAACCCTCATATGTCAACATGATGCTGGTCTAGGGCCAAATGTCATGGGTCACATTAGTTGTCAGCCATTGAGGACTATTACAACACATTCGATTGATCCAAAACTTCTAGATGAAACCACGAGGGAGTATTTTGGCATTCAGTTAAGGCCAACGACGAGGCCCATGTGCAAGAAACCATATCTGGAATGGGTAGACTGTATGATGCCTTTGTTGAAAGGGTAATAAAATGTCAAACTTCTCTACTATTTATGGTGAGGATGCCAAATTAACTATGGAGCATATTGGTCCATTTACAGCCTAGAGTGGAGAAGCTACTCATAATGAGTTTCACAAGCTACAACTTTTTCTTCTTTCCCTGATAGTGGTAGCTTTTACCTGGTATTCAAATCTACCACCAAATTCAATGAAAAATTAGGCTGACATGGAAATGTGTTTTCATGATAGATTTTATAGACCTTTTCCTGAAGTAACTACAGCCGATTAGATGAACATGAGGAAAATGGTTAAAGAATCAACAATAGACTTCACAAAGAGGTTTAAAAAAGGTTGGAAGTCGATGTTCAGTGCAACTACCAAAAATAGAACGCGCAGCTATGGCAGTTGCGAATATGCACTCTCAACTAAAAGAGAAGCTAGTAGCTCAAGAATATGGTGATCTTAGCTAATTAGCTTCCAAGGCTAGTCAGATAGAACAATTCATATAGGAGAAAAAATTGAGGAGAGCCAACAAACGGCAAGGATCCCATTTTGATCTTATTAGTTAATGTTGATGAAGATAATGAGGAAACCTTTGAAGAGGAAGTAGAGATCATGGTTGTAGAGATATTACAAGGAAAACCATATTCGTGTCCAGCTTCGAAGCCAGACAATTCAAACAAAGTTATCCATACAATTTTTTACAGTTTAAAATTGGGCTTTAACTGCCTACAGCAGTAGGATTTCTAATACACCCAACACATAATTGTGAAAGTCCGAAAATACCCTTTTTAAAAATTCATCAAATTTTAGAATTTAAAAATTTCTAATACACCCAGTAGCAGCATTCATTTTGTTTCTGCTTCTTCTTCCGCGCCTCTGCCGTCGTGTGCTCTGGGTTGCTGTCGCGTGGTTTGGTTCTCAGTGGGTGCCGTCGTTGATTGTCGTGGGTGTGGTGGTTCCCGTCGCAGCTGTGCTAGTCTTCTCCGACGAGGTAAGTGACTCTTCCTCTTCCTGGTCCTTCTTCTGTGTGTCTCATACGGATTGCAAATCCTTATGACCTTTACGGATTGCTAATCCGGATTGCCAATTCGTAAGGGGCATATAGATTGCCAATCCGTAAGGGGCATACGGATTGCTAATCCGTAAGGGTCATACAGATTGCCAATCCGTAAAGGTCATATGGATTGCCAATCCGTATGGGTTATTGTTGTTTGAATTAATTTGTTGTGTTGTGTTGTAATTCTGAAAATATTATATTTAGAACATGTTGTTAATTATATTTTTCAACCCATTGGTTAAGCTTTGGTGAATTAATGACCCTATTGTTAGTTAATTGGAAAGTTGACAACTTATTAATTATTTTATTGAGAAACATGTTTCTTGCCATTCTGAATTGATATCAAAATTAACTTGTTGTGTGCAAAGAGTTTGTTGATGTAACAAGGGCAAACAGCAGTATTGAGAAATTGTTCATGTTCTCTAACAACTCTTTGAATAGGTTCCTAACCACATTCATTAAGACATTTAAGGGCAACTCAATGCTGACAGAAAACTGATATACTACTAATAATGTTGTCCATTTACTTAATAATAGAAAGAAAAAGGACATTAAATTAAGTGAAGAGGGTGTGTGAGTGAGGCATGTAAAAGATTATGAAATGTTAAGTAGTAGTAGCACCTTGAAACAAAGATCCATTAATAGACTACAATGTAGGAGGGCAATATATATGGTTGACCACCTCTCTTAGAATGCTTAAACTGCATTATCTGTGATGTTTAAACAATTCCATGCTGCCTATTTCATGTTTTAAAAACTCAAGTCTACAACACTCTTCTGTTTGTATAGTTTTTCTTACCAATAATCACAACAAGAAACAAGATCCTTCTTTAAAGTGATGAAAATGATTGTGGTCCCTCACTATGATCTCCCTCCCATAAATCTTGGACAGTAACTTGGTTGCATTGTGACAATCATCACAAACTCTAAGATTCTAGTCATTCTAATTGGAACACCAGGAGCTGTGCTAATCAGTCTATATGCCATTGCCAGTTTTTCACTATGATAGTTGAGTGCACTTTCTTTATTTTCCTTGTCTATGTTATGCAGAACACAAGATACAT
>QARZ01034203.1:554-17846 GCA_013407115.1 Glycine latifolia
TGAATCAAGATAAGTTGATGTTGCCATTGGAGTTGCAACATCAACTTATCTTGATTCAGATGAAAAAGGAAAGAAGGTTGATGAGTCAAAATTCAGGGGAATGATTGAATCTTTGCTGTATTTGACAGCTAGTAGACCAGATATTATGTTGAGTGTGTGTTTGTGTGCAAGATATCAAGAAAATCCCAAAGAATCACACCTTACTGCAGTCAAAAGAATCCTCAAATATCTCAAATCAACACCAAAAGTTGGTCTTTGGTATCCTAAAGGTGCATCACTTAATTTAGTTGGATATTCTGATTCTGACTTTGCAGGGTGCAAATTGAATAGAAAAAGCACTAGTGGAACTTGTCACCTACAAGGAAGTTCACTAATCTCATGGGCATTGCAAGAAGCAATCTTGTGTTGCTTTATCAACAGCTGAAGCTGAATACATATCTGTTGGAAGTTGTTGTGCTCAAAACCTTTGGTTAAAGCAACAATTGCAAGATTTTGGTGTAGAATTAAAAGAAATACCCCTGTTGTGTGACAACACAAGTGCCATCAACATTTCCAAGAATCCAATAATGCACTCAAGGACCAAACACATTGTGATGTAATGGCTGAACCCATAGCCATTAGCTTTCCCAAATCTACTTTGCAATAGAACCTACTCTTCAAGCAAACTTCAAGAACACACAAGTTTCCAGCACTTCTTGAAATTGGGGCTGTTTAGAAGTTTGTAATTGCAGAAATGGAAGATGGAAGAAAAGTTAGGGATGAAGGTGAAGACACCATGGAGAAGCTCTCCAATAAGTCTAGGAAGAATCACCAAAATAGAATTGGGAAGCCATTGATAAGACTTAAGAAGTTCTTGAACTAGAACAAGAGTGAAACTCTCACAACAATTTTTAGAATTGTATTAATGAACCAAAGTTCGTTACATTCAGTTTTGGCACCTTAAATAGGCAACAAAATTACAAGCTAAATGTCACTAAATGTAAGGAAAATGCAAATTGAAATGAAGCCTAAATGAAGCTTGAAGTGCAAGCTTTCCCAAAGTGACTCTTGGCTTCCCAATCATGTGCAGTGCAGTTTTAGACTGAAATAATCAATTAATTCGCACTTGTAATTGATTAAAACAGAGTTATTTACCCTTTTCAGGCTTATGCAATTGATTACAGTTGCCTCGTAATCGATTAAAGCAGTCAAGACTTGAAATAATCGATTACATAAGCTATTTAATCGATTAAAGCAGTCCAATGTTGAAATAATTGATTACATATGCCATTTAATCTATTAAAGCAGTGGGAAAACTATTTACAAGTGTTTGTATTGAATTTCTTCTAACAAGTGCTGGAATTTGTTGAATTAAATTGGACTTGAGACATCAAAATCCAGCTCTTGTCATCCTTGAGTTAGTGTGCATCTTTATGCTTGCCCAAGTTAGCTTGAATGTGGCATTGAAGTGCTTGAGTCCTAGCTCTTGGCATTGGTCCTTTAAAGCTCACCAAAGGAAGTGCTTCAAGCTCTCCTTCTAGACCTTTAGCTTGCCATGAACCTCTATCATTCCCTCCTTCTTGAAAAGAACTTGTCCTCAAGTTTGCCTCCTTACTTGTACCTACATCATACAAAGAAAGATCACAAACATTGAAAGTATTACTCACACCATACTCACTAGGCAATTCAAGTTTGTAAGCATTGTTGTTGATCCGCTTTAGAATCTTGAAAGGTCCATCTCCTCTAGGTTGGAGCTTGGATTTCCTTTCATGAGGAAATCTATCCTTCCTTAAATGAAGCCACACTAAATCTCATTCATTAAAAATCACTTGCTTCTTGTGCTTATTGGCTTGCTTTGCATATTGTTCCATCTTTCTCTCCACATGTGCCTTCACTTGTTCATGCAACTTTCTAACATAAGAAGCTTTAGACAAAGCATCATGATTAACCATAGAAGAAGTGTTAGGTAAAGGCAATAAATCAAGAGGAGTTAAAGGATTAAAGCCATAAACAATTTCAAAAGGAGATAAAGAAGTAGTCTTATGAACTACTTTATTGTAAGCAAACTCAATGTGAGGTAGATCTCCTCCCAAGTTCTCAAATTACCCTTGATGTAGCATCTAAGGAGTTGTCCCAATGTTCTATTAACCACCTCGGTTTGGCCATCGGTTTGTAGGTGACAAGTTGATGAAAACAAGAGTTTTGTACCAAGCTTACCCCACAATGTTTTCCAAAAATGGCTAAGGAACTTTGTGTCTCTATCACTCACTATGCTTCTTGGCAATCCATGTAGTCTCACTACTTCCTTGAAGAAAATATGGCTACTTCACAAGCATCATCACTTTTGTGACAAGGAATGAAATGTGCCATCTTTGAAAACCTATCAACAACAACAAAGATAGAATCCTTTCCCCTCTTGGATCTTGGATGGCCAAGCACAAAATCCATAGAAATGTCAACCCAAGGGGAGTTAGGATTAGGAAAAGGTGTATACAAACCATGAGGCATTAATCTAGATTTTGCTTGATGACAAGTAATGCATTGAGAAATAAGCTTATGCACATCATGCCTCATTTTTGGCCAAAAGAAATGTTCATATAAAATAGCCAAAGTTTAGTCCACACCAAAGTGCCCCATCAAATTATTCTCATGAGTTTCCCTAATGAAAAGTTCTCTCAAAAAGCTTTTAGGAACACATAATCTCTTTTCCTTGAACCATAAACCATGATGTCTAAAATATCCTTGATGAGCCCCTTTCTCACACAAAACAAAAATACTAGAGAAGTCATGATCACTTGCATACAATTCCTTTATGTGATTAAAACCAAGCAATTTAGTTTCAAGCATAGAAATCAAACAATGCCTTTTTGATAAGGCATCTGCCACCACATTCAACTTTCCTTGCTTGTGTTTAATTACATAAGGAAATTGATCAATGAACTCAACCCACTTAGCATGTCTCTTATTGAGTTTACCTTGACTTTCAAATATTTAAGAGATTCATGATCACTATGTATGACAAATTCCTTAGGTAAAAGATAATGTTGCCAAGTTTGCAAGACTTTCACAAGTGCATACAATTATTTATCATAAGTGGAATAGTTCAAACATGCACCCTTCAATTTCTCACTAAAATAAGCAATAGGATTTTTATCTTGAATTAAAACCCCCCCCAATGCCCACATTAGATGCATCACATTCCAATTCAAAGGAAGCATTAAAATTAGGCAATGCAAGAATAGGTGCATGAGATAACTTATCCTTCAATGTTTGGAAAGCAATTTCATGTTCTTGCTTCCAAGAAAAGCTAATGGTTTTCTTCATTAATTCATTAAAAGGAGAAGCAATGGTACTAAAATATTTCACAAATCTCCTATAAAAGCTAGCTAAACCATGAAAGCTTCTCACATCCTTCACACAACTTGGAGTTGGCCACTCCATGATGTGTTTCACTTTCTCTTGATCCACTTGGACTCCTTGAGCACCTACTACAAAACCTAAAAGCACAACTTGTGAAGTGGACAAAGAACATTTATCAATTGCTCCATATAAGGTTTCCTTCCTTAGCACCTCCAAGACATTTTTTACATGCACCAAATGATTATTTAGATTGGCACTATAAACAAGAATGTCATCAAAGTACACTACCACAAATTTGCCTATAAAGTGTCTAAGAATATGATTCATAAGTCTCATAAAGGTACTAGGTGCATTAGTCAAACCAAAAGGCATAAATAACCATTCATAAAGCCCAAATTTAGTTTTGAAAGCCGTTTTCCATTCATCCCCTTCTCTTATCCTTATTTAATGATAACCACTTTTAAGATCAACTTTAGAGAAAATATTAGCACCATGCAATTCATCTAAAAGGTCATTAAGTCTAGGGATGGGATGTATATACCTTATGGTGATGTTGTTGATTGCCCTACAATCCGTACACATTCTCCAAGTTCCCTCATTCTTAGGCACAAGAATAATAGGCATAGCACAAGGGCTCATGCTCTCACGGATCCACCCTTTTTCATGTAGCTTCTCCACTTGTGTTTGTATCTCTTTTGCTTCCATTGGGGAAGTCTTATAAGCTGGCCTATTAGGGAGTGAACAACCGGGAATCAAATCAATTTGATGCTCTATGCCTCTCAAGGAAGGTAAGCCATTAGGAACTTCTTTTGGAAAAACATCTTGATATTCTTCCAAAAGGGATTGCATAGCTTTGGGCAATTTTTCACCTTCCTTTTGAACATGTAAACAAAGAGAGTTAGGAAGCATATAATAAAGAGGTTGTTGTGCCAATAACACTATCTTAATTTGCCTTTCACTCAAGAACAAGCTCTCTTTAATCTCATGAATTTTTTTGTTATCATTTTCTTTTTCCTTTCCTTTTTTCTCACTAATTTTTCTCTTAGGTAGCTCACTTTTCTTCTCTTTTTTAGGTGCAGTATTTTTTTTAACTCCTCAATTCTCTTTCATCTTTATTTGATCCTCACACACTTGCCTAGGAGTCAAAGGCCTCAAAATAATTTTCTTACCTAGGTGCTCAAACTCAAAAGTGTTCTCCATGCCATTGTGTATCACTTTTCTATCATATTGCCATGGCCTACCAAGAAGGATATGACCAGCCTCCATTGGAACAATATCAAAAAGAACATTATCATGATAAGCATTAATAGAAAAAGGAATGAGCACTTGATAGTTTACCAACACTTCTCCACTTTCACTAAGCCACTGTAGCTTGTATGGCCTTGGATGCTTTGTGGTTGACAAGTGTAATTTCTCCACAAGTCTTATACTAGCCACATTGGTGCAGCTCCCACCATCAATGATAAGTGAGCATACCTTGTCTTTAACCAAGCACCTTGTGTGAAAAATATTTTCTCTTTGAGTCTCCTCTTTTTCTAGGAAAAAATTGCTCAACATTCTCCTTACCATCAAGAGATCTCCCTCTTAGGCCTCTACTAGTGTGAGTTCTTTTTCTTCTTCACTTGAAGAACTATTTGAGTCACTTGAAGACTCACTCTTTATGCCTCCATCCTCAAGAAAAATCATGGTTCTCTTGTTAGGACATTGAGAAGCAATGTGACCTTTGCCAAGACACTTAAAACACCTGATATTGCTTGATCTTCTTGGAGTTGGATCCACAATTTTTTTGCTTGAGCTTCCCACCTTTTCTTCTTTATTTTTCTCATGAGAAACCTCCATTTTAGGCTTGTCTTTCCAGCTGGAAGTTGCAGCCCCATTGGTCTTGGAAAAGGAATCTTTTCTCCTTTTTAGTTGTTGCTCCACCCTTTGAGCTTTGTGGACTTCTCTTCTATCATTATTTTCTTCCTCTCCTTCCTCTCACTCTTATCATAATAATTTCTTTCATGAGAATAAGCATACTCACTCACCTTCCTATTGCCATGAGCCTTTCTATCCACACTACCGTTTGGACTACTCCTTCTTTGAGTCTTCCTTTTAAACTCCTCAAATCTTGCATCCATTTTAGTTTGGAAGTCTTCCATTTGTTTTGTCATGGCTTCCATCAACCTAGTGTCTCTAGCTGACAAAGCCTCATCTCCTATTGAGCTCATACTTCAAAAGAAATGGTTATAAAAAATACAAGTATATAAGGAAATTCTCACCACTCTCTAAGTGTTTGCCACTCTTAATCTAGACTTTTTCTATAATATTCTCTTTTGTCTTTTTCCACTCTTATTCCTCTCTATAGTTCTTAAGCAAAAACTTCTAATCAAATCAAGCCTCTTTACTATAGTGAAATAGGAAATGATTCTAGGCTAGACTCAAGAGTCCAAAGAACAAGAAAACTCTAAGACACCTTGGAAATTTTTTAGAGACAAGCAACAAAGCAAAAATTTAGAAAAGCACAACTCAAATTGGAAATTAATGAGACAACTCAAGGAATACTATGGTTGTACCAAACTACACAAGGAGGATATGCCAATCAAATTCAATTGCTAGAAGCCAAATTTCATCAATTTTGCATGTCATACAAGTTCACTTGATTTTGTTGTTCAAAGGAAATTTTGGAACTTGTAATTTTGTAACTTGCTCTAAATTCTATTTTTCTCTCACTTTTTCCAGCCACTAATCAATAATTTCTTTGGCTGTACCAATATGATATCACTTGATGTATTTTTCTTTTGCTTTTGATTTTTCTTTCACAATTTGTTTTTCAGCTCTTGTTTTTCTTTTGAACAAGTTCAAAAATTCTTAAAGAAATTCAATGAATCACTAAAATATGATGTATAACAATTGTAAAATTTTCTTCTAACAACTCAATTCAGTTTAGGCATGAGAGTAGAATCAAAACAAGTGATCATACAACACAAAAAACACTACAAACAAAAGTTGACAAGAATCAAGGCTAGAAAATTAGAAAAATATCAAGAACACATGAAGAACATAAGAACATGAAATCACATAGAACTTGAAGAAAAAACTAAGGTTTTGTGGCTGAACACACAACAAGCCCACACCACCAAGAATAAAAGGAAAACAACAAGAAACAAGAAATTGAAATGGATTTTCGTTTTTGGATTTGATGCAAAATTTTATCTTTGAAGAAATTCTAAAACTGAACTTGAAGAAGAATTCTACAAGGATTAGGCTCTGATACCACATGATGTAATGGCTGAACCCATAGCCATTAGCTTTCCCAAATCTACCTTGCAATAGAACCCACTCTTCAAGCAAACTTCAAGAACACACAAGTTTCCAGCACTTCTTGAAATTGGGGCTGTTTAGAAGTTTGTAATTGCAGAAATGGAAGATGGAAGAAAGGTTAGGAATGAAGGTGAAGACACCATGTAACATCCCAAAATTTTAGAACTTCAGACTATTACTGGGGTGAAATGTTAACTAGAGGCAGTACAAAAGATTTAGGACAAAATGACGAAAATGCCCCTTGACATTTTGATAATGACAAAATGCCCCTAGATATTTTAAGGAGGAAAATTTTATGAATAGTCATGGATATTTTGGAAATGACAAAGAATATCCTTAGAAATGTTGAATAGATATTTTCAGGAAGGAAATGACGATTATGCCCTTAGGAGAAGGGTAAAATTACCAAAATGCCCTTTAAGCCAGAAATGATCAGATAACCTTAGAAACTGTATGGAGACCTGAGGAATAAATAAAATATTCTTGGATAACAAATTATCAATATAGCTGGAGACCAGAAATTTTAAATTGAAATTTCTAGGAATTTTTAAAAATATTTTGAAAAGAGCTCAATCTAGACTACCTTGGGCATCAGAAAAGTAGTAAGAAAAGGATAGATAAAATCTATGGAGTTTTCTCTTAATTATAAGAGGAAAAGATGTTTTTAATAAGTTAGTTTAGTAATTTTAATAATTCAAGGAAAGATGGACCAATAGGAATTAATATAAGTCATTTTAATAATATCTTGAAGGATATAAAAGAAAAGAAAGAAAAACTTGTCCTACAAGCTTAGGTTCTCATGTACAAATTAAGAGGAAATAAAAATAGTGAAAAATTATCAAGAAGAAGGACACATAGATGGTTAAGAAGCTTGGAATTTTGCTATTGGTCCAAATGTAAAGGAAGGTAATCATGAGATAAGAAGATTTTTTTTGAAAAAAAAACTTCCTCTTGACTCCTTGAAGCACGTAGCCATTTCTAGGCATTGTTTTAATAATCCCAACGGTCAAAAGTTATATATATGAGATAGTAATACACCCTTAAAATTTTAAAGAGATCTAACGGTTAACAAATCTAGGATGAGTATTTGAATAAAACGGGATTTTTGAAGGAATTTTGTGACTAAGCTAGCCATCTCACATAAATTGAAAACAAATGAATTGCCCCACAAGCTAGTCTTCAACGTGAAAGAGGAAGAGAAGTGGAGAAGAGTGTGGAAGTCTAAAGAAATAGACACTTGGAGGGTGCAAATTTAATAACCAATAGAAACCAAGATAGTGTAAAGTTGTCATTATGGCTTGTATGATATTTTGGAAAGCAAAATCTTCATTTCCCCTAGCCTTCCACGTGAAGCAAAGCAAAGAGAAGCCTTCCAAAGTTAAAAACCAACGTGCAAGCTTAGGGAAGGGAGGAGAAAAATGTAGAACAAGGCCACTTGGAAGAAGCAAGGTGATTAACCAATCAAATAAAAACACAAGGAAAGGTGGCCATCATTACTTATGATAAAAATCAACACTTACCATCATATAAAAAGGTTTAATGACTGAAAATTGGGCAGCCTAGAAAAGGAAAGAAACCGTGCAAGCTTCATCCCTAAACCATTCCATATTCATTTCTTTCCAAATTCCACCTCCACTTGAAGAAAACAAAGGCTTTTCACTAAGAAAGTTCACGTGAAGTGTTAAGGGAAGCTAAGGAGCAAAGCCATTCAATTTTAGAGGAAGAAGCAAGGTATGGGGAAGTTTATGATAAGCTAGGTTTGATTATTAATTACATGATGATTCTTATTTGTTTCCATAAGAATTAAAGCTTTGTATACTAAGTGTTTGATAAAATGCCCCAAAGAACTAAAGATTGTTATATGAATGGGTATTTGATTAAGTGACTTGATTTTAGTTAAAGATTAATTGGTTGAATAAATAAACTTAAATCTAAGCTTAATAGATGAATGTTAAGTGGTTTAAATTTATATTTATATTGACTATCTTTAAGGAAAAGTGACTAGAATTAAAGTTATATCATGAAATATTTTACTAAAGCTAAAATGTTTTATGTTTTACTAAAGTTTATATGTTTTGTTAAAAGAAAAGGTGTTTTCTAAATCTTTAAACATGTCTATTTTATGCTAGATTTATGTTAGAAGTATATGTATCATATTGAACTTTATAAGGATTGATATATCTTTCTTTAAAATATCCTTTAAAATAAAGCTTATGTGTTATTTTGTATTAACAAGTGTTTACCAATTCTTGAGTAAAGTGTTGGAATCTTGATATTGACAAGTGTGTTGTGATGTTAAGATATTCTTTTAAAGTTGTGCTAAAGATGATTAAAAGTTGTATGATTTAATAAATGAGGAAGATGTAAGACTTCTTTTTGAGAAAGTTGTGAAGTTGAACCATGGCTATGTGCTTAGGTGTTGTATAAAGCCTTATGTGTTGGTTGGAAGAAGCTTTATGTGTTGATTAAATAAGCATAAGCCATGAAGTTGTTGAAGATGTTGAAATTGTAAGGTGAAGAATAATATTAAAAGAAAAAAAAAATCATTCATGCATTTTCATATGCATATGCCTGGCGAGGGCTAGTCCGTGTTGTTGTTGTTGTTGTTGTTGTTGTCAAATAGCTGAATTGAGACGAGCGTTCAGACATATAATGGCTGAGCTGGGGGATAATGCCAGTGGGGAGATCACCTAACCATGATGATCACATGTAGTGTGGGTGTACATCCTATTGCAACACTGCCATATCCCGACTCGATCGATCTAATTCTGTGTTGAGCTATCTTGACTGTGGCCACTGTTGATGATTTAATAACCTGAGATCTCAGTCATGCATCATATAAAAAGATGAGCATGCATTTTATACATTACATGATGAATATGTGGAATATCTGTTGATGAATAAATTGTATAACTTAAATCATGTGTTGTGTAGATAAGGTAATTTAATCGGTGGGCAAATCCTCTGTGTTATTATTATAAATATCTACGTACGTATTCTGTTATATATATTTATTCAAACTTCGTTTGTCATAAACTTACCCTATTTGTGTCTGTGGTTGACACCTGTGATGACCCCAAAATTATTTGGGCGAGCAGATGAACAGTGAAGTAGTGAAGGATTATGAAGAGAAGATGATAAAGATGTTTTAATAAAGTGTATTTTTAATTCTGATGTGTAATCTGGATTGTCTGTATATTATTTTGATATGTATTTTGGACTGTATTATTGAATTGTATTTTTATTGTAAATCGTGGTGAGGAAGGAATTCGTTTATGATGATTAGTAGAATTGGAAGCAAAAAGAAAAGAATTTTTCATGAAATTTATAACTAAGAGAATTTCTAATACAAAGTGAAATCGAAATTTCATCTAAAATCCACAAAGTACGATAGAGTAGTGAGAGGCGTTACACACCATGGACAAGCTCTCCAATAAGTCTAGGAAGAATCACCACAATAGCATTGGGAAGCCATTGGTAAGACTCAAGAAGTTCTTGAACAAGAACAAGAGAGAAACTCTTACAATAATTTTCAGAATTGTATTAATGAACCAAAGTTCGTTACATTCAGTTTTGGCACCTTATATAGGCCACAAAATTACAAGCTAAATGTCACTAAATGTAAGGAAAATGCAAATTGAAATGAAGCCTAAATGAAGCTTGAAGTGCAAGCTTTCCCAAAGTGACTCTTGGTTTTCCAATCATATGCAGTGCAGTTTCAGACTGAAATAATCAATTAATTCGCACTTGTAATCGATTAAAATAGAGTTATTTACCCTTTTCAGGCTTATGTAATCGATTACAGATGTCTTGTAATAGATTAAAGCAGTCCAATCTTGAAATAATCTTTAATCGATTAAAGCAGTCGGAAAACTGTTTACAAGTGTTTGTATTGAATTTCTTCTAACAAGTGCTGGAATTTATTGAATTAAATTGGACTTAAGACATCAAAATCCAGCTCTTGTCATCCTTAAGTTGGTGTGCATCTTCATGCTTTCCCAAGTTAGCTTGAATGTGGTCTTGAAGTGCTTGAGTCCTAGCTCTTGTCATTGGTCCTTTAAAGCTCACCAAAGGAAGTGCTTCAAGCTCTCCTTCTAGACCTTTAGCTTGCCATGAACCTCCATCACATTGAGATAAGACATCATTTCCTTAGAGATCACATCCAAAAAGGTAATATCAAAATTGACTTCATTGACACTCATAATCAATTAGCTGATATTTTCACTAAACCTTTGGCTAAAGATAGATTATATACTCTTAGAAACATGCTAGGTATCCTTGATGAATCTAACATTTGCTAGCATGCTTGTTATATGCTTATCTATTTGAAATAAGCATCTTACTTGACTAATCATCACATGTGCTTCAAAATTTGAAATTGTGCTGCATAAATATTGTTCATACTGATATTCTTACTGGAATAATCGATTAAGGCACATATTAATCGATTATATGAACTTGAAAACTTGTTAAGAATGAAATTCGTGCTTATGTAATCGATTACACAACTAGGATAAGTGATTATTCTTCATATAAAATGATTCTAGAAAATGCATTTCACTGGAATAATCGATTAAGTCATCGAATTAATCAATTACACAAGCTTAAAAATCCTTTAAAAAAATTTCATTCCACTGGAATAATCGATTACACAAGGTGAAAAATCTTTTCAAACATCTCATTTTATTTTTTGAGATACAACCTGGTGCCTGGTTATGCCGGGTTCATATACAACTTGCCAGGTTCCCAGATTTAATAACATTGCAGTCAATCCGGGCTGGGTTCCAAAACCATCAGGGTTTCAGAGTTCTTGTGAACTAGCCGGGTTCCAAAACCCATCCGGGTTCCTGATTCGCTGGTACTAGTGGTGGTAGTGGAAGGGAGGCCGGGCTCTAAGGACTTGCCGGGTTCTAAAAGTCTACCAGTGTCCCGAATTTCTATTAAACAGTCGGGGTCCTCGAGTTCGTATACAACTGGCCGGGTTCCACAATAATTGATTACCAAGTTTTGTAATCGATTACACTTCATCTTCTTGAATTACATCACTCACTGGATTAATCGATTATGCCTTCGAATTAATCAATTACAGTCTTTGCAGACTCACTTTTGCCTACGAATTAATCGATTACATAAGCATATAATCGATTATTCATGGAGTTACTGCAAAATCTGCAAGACTTTCTTGGAATTTGTAACTGCCCAATTGCCACCTAATTCAAAATTTGAATCTTCTGTGCTTTAAAATTAGTGGGTTAATTCGAAATAATTGTTACTTATTTCAAATTTAAACTTTGGAGCCCAAAATCATCTGTAAATACAACCTATGTTGAAGAAAATATCCACACTATAGGAGTAAGTATTAATCCGGCACTGCTCCTTAGAAGCAGTGGTAACATCCATAGGAGTAAACAAACTGAAAATCTATAAGTTCAGACCTAGGGCAACACGATTCTTAATGAAGGATGTAACGCCTCAACTTACGATCTTGTTATTATTGATTTTTAATGAAAATTCTTTTCAACTTACTTAAGAGCACCCAATTGATTATAATAAAATTTTGCCAATAACTGATACTCCAAGAAATTTTCATCACTGATTAATATTTATAAACCTGAAGTAACCTATAATAAGAGTACAAACTGGCACTGGTTTTATTACATAATACAAATAACTAGAACATTCTGTACCAAAAGAATACATCTTTAAACAAACACATCTTTAAACAAAATCTTCTTCTTGTAGACAGCTAGGCAGTCTCTCTCTTTGTTGTTCGTCTGCTTGCCCGAATAAAATCGAGGTCATAGCAGCTGTCAACCATAGACACAAAACATAGGGTAAGTTTATGATAAACATAATTTAAGCAACAGGTTATATTCAGTGCGCAATTATTTATAACAACGTCCTCAAATTTCAGTTCTAATTTTATATGATGCATGATTCTCCCAAACTCTCAACATCATGAACATGTGGCACCAATTGTCAAGATAACCCCATCCCAGTGGCACAGAACTTCTCCGATTAGTCAGGGTCTCCTAGTGTTGCACAGGTTCTCACCCACACTTCATATGATCATCATGGGTGGTGTGAGTCCTCACCGCTAGAGTCACCCCCTAGCTCAGATCCTTCTGCCTGAACGCACGGACTCAGTTCCTACAGCTATCTAGCACACCTCCTCTCTGAGGCACACCTCCTCTCTGAGGCAACTCTATGAGACACATGAGACTGATTCACTTATGCATATCTCTTTCATTTTATAAACTCAGATTTATTTTCAACATCAGACTCCAATCACTGTCTCACATAATTTACTTAGAAATTTAACATAAATCATGTACAGAACTCAGCTTATTACTCATGTATGGAAACTCAACATATCATTCATGTATAGAGATTCATAGAACACTCAGCAAGTATAAAACTTCATTCAGGCACTCAATCATATAGCTATAACTTAAATCCAACAATTACTCAGATACAAGTCATACTTCACAGAACTTCAAACACTTATTCAAACACAAGTAACACTTAAACTATCCTTATCATAAAACTTCCCTATACATACCTGATAACTCCTTATAAAGCTTGACAAACTTTCCTAAAAGTGTTAGCCTTCTACACGTGATTTCCAAGGAAAGTGGGGCCTCTTCTTACTTAATTTATGTCTTGAAAAGGAAAGGACAAAAGTGAAATGAAAGAGATGAGAGGGAGAGATTCATGTGAGTTGTTGTAGAAATGGAGTCTTGAAAGTGACTTCCATTTAAGGCCCTCCTCCCTTTATATAGGGTTTGGAAAATAATAAAATATTTAAAGACATAATTGCCTTTTCTAACTAGTTACCCTCATCTAGTTCCATTATAACTTAGTTTCTTCTCATTCCATTACATCTTAACTAAACTGATAATTACTCTTCTAAATATATTTCCACTTTATACAAAAATCTCCTAAGTCATGATGTCTTTCTTCCAAGTGTCTTCCACTTGTCCTTTTATCATGTATGTAAGTCATGAAATATCCTCGCTTCCTACTCCCTCTTTCACGTGATTATCAAGAGAAGAGGAGAAGATTTTTCTTCCTTTCATGCCACCTTGTGTAATTATCTTTCAAGGCATGATGGCTTCTTATCCCTTCATTCATGGTGGCTTACAAGTGGATAGACATTTTTTAAGCTTTCGTGATGGCACCTTATCACTTTAATTCATGAATCTTAAGATATTTTCTACTTATCATAACTTATCAATTTTTAAATATGACAAACCACCTTATTTCCCTTTTTCCTCTACTTCACGTGAATACCATAGCCAAGGGGAATATTTTTATCTTCCCTTCCTCCTTCTATACCATGTTGATATTTCCTTTAAAGAGGAGAAAATTGTGTGTTCTCCTTGTGTACATATGTCACCTTTTATGAAGAAGAAGAATCCAATTTCAAGATAACTTCACACATGGCATTTACTAGAAAGAAGTAAAGTTCAATTCGAACTCTTCTACATAAAAGATAATATTGAATAACAGAACTCTAGAGATTTTCAGAAACTGACTTCAGTTACAGTACAAATAACTCACAAACAGTCTATACAGAGTGCTACACAGGCCTTTACATACAAAACTGCTCTTATCTTAATTCTGATTGGTTCGTTCTACTTCTGACCACCAAAGTTACTTAAATATTTTATTAAATAAGTATGTACATCCTACAATTAAGAGAAAATTCCACAGATTCTACTTATCATTTTTCCATATTTTTCTGCTGCCTGAATTCTCCTGAATAAAATTTCAAAGTTATTACCGTATAAAATTAATAGAAATTCTATTCTAAATTTTTTCTGTCACAGTTGTATAGTTTCTAACTCTACAAATTATTCTCTATCATATGAGTCCTGTATCACCTTATTCTGCTTCAGTTTGAAATTTCTAACTTATACAGCGTGTACTGACGCTGTCCGGGAAACAATCAAATTTCTCCTAAAATTGTATATCCTTAAGATCATAAAATTCTACTGATTAATAATATATATAAAATATGTTCAAAAAATGCTTGGATCATTATAAAATTTGGGGTGTTACAAAGGAGTGAGTAGCTCCAGAAACAAACAACACTCTCACATCACAATTATCAATAAGAATCGTACCTCGGATCAAGTCAGGAGCTCGAGCGGCCTCTTTGGCATCAATCGTGTAAATCCGTCCCAAAGGTGGTGCTACTGAAATAATGGGAGCAGCTACAACCCGGTCATCTCTTTGAGGATATTCTCTAGCAAAGTGACCACACTGCCCACATCAGAAATAATTAAACTGACCAGTGGAGAAATTTCCCCAATGGTTCCTCCCACACATAGCACACTTCGGAGGTATGTTGGTTCTTGATGTAGCTCCTTTATAACCCGACCCCTTTCTTAAACCGGTCATCTGGGGATGACACACGCAATCCTTTGCCCTTGCCCTTCCCGGTTTGGCCTGAACCATCAGTTTTTCTTCCCTCCTGTCTAAAAGATGGAGCAGGATGACTGCTGCTGTGCCTCCTTATCATGTCTTCCACCTGGCGACATTGCCTCACCAGGCTACCCATATCCCGGGATCCACTCCCGGTAATCTTCTCTTCTATATTCTCTCTAAGTCCCTTCTGGAACTTAGTAGCAAGCACCTTGGCGTCGGGCATTGCCTTCCAGAAATGTTCACACTTAGCCAATTCATTAAACTTGGCTAAGTACTCATCAACAGACATACGTCCCTGAACAAGGCCCTCAAACTCGGCCTGTTTATGCTCTCTAGCATATCGTGGAAAATACCGGTCCAGGAACTGAGCCTCAAACATCTGTCAAGTGATAACCCCATCCTGGCCCTACAATAGCTGCAAAGTGGTAACCCATCACTCGTGTGCATCTCCCTGCAACAGATAGGTTGCATAGAGAAGTCGTTGATGGTCTGAAAACTCCATCACGGAGAAAATCTTCTCTAAAGTCTGCAACCACTTGGCGGCAACAATGGGGTTGTATCCCCATGGAAAACTGGAGGGTTATGCTTTCGAAAAGCAATAAGCATTTTCCCTCTTATTGCTGCATCCTCCTCCACACTAACCTGGGACAACCTGTCTCTTCTTTGATGGTTGGGTCCATCATCATGATGACTACCCCTACCTTGGTAACGATTGCCTTCGCCCTTGAAGGTAGGTGGTGAAGAGGGTACTCGATCCTCTCATCGCAGAGTTCTCAACTCTACCATCAAGTCCTTATTAGCCTTCAACAAGGCCTCGTTCGCCTGCCGGCTTACAGCCATCTCTTGCTACATAGCTGCCAAGGCGACCACTACTGGGTTCGGTTGTGCCTCATCATCCCCTCTCCTAGCGTCGTTTCTGGTTCTCACCATGATACTACACATGTCATACCAAGAGTGAGTTGATCAGGCCCACACTTATTAAACACACATGCAATACTCATACTGAACCCTACGACATAGAGAGGATGATCTCACAACAAACTACCATGCATAATGCTTCCCTAGGACCAACTGCTCTGATACCATAAAATGTAACGACCCTGTATGCATCCGGTTCATTAACATTATAATATGGTCTTAAGCGCAACAATACTTAACATCATTAAGTAAACACGGAAGCATTAAAATAATACAAGATGTCATCTTACGTCATACAATACAAATAAAACATTATGTATGGAATTTTATATATATCATGGTACCTGAGTTCTGTTCCACAAGATACATCATAGTACAACCCATACCAGTTTACAAAATGTGCAACAAAATTGAGCCAACAGGCTCGCTCAAAATCGCCTTCCAATTTCCGTTCCTTTGAACCCGGCCTTGACCTCTTGTCCGGGATCCTCAATTAGTGGCTAACCCGACCTCTTAATTGATATCCATGGACAACCCCTACTCGGTTCTCCTACCCCAGGCTTCGTCCTCCGCTCTTTGGCTATCACTTGTAATAAAATATAATCCCCAACCGGGGTGAGATACAATCTCAGTAAACTCAGGCTTCTTGGAGACTCACCTTCCCTTGGTTCATTTCCACAGTACATAGCATTTATATTGGCATTACAATTAATATGGCCAACCCAGTCTTTTAATAAAAACATAGCCATCCCGGCTTTCATAAACATCACATGTATATAATCACACCATCGTGCCATTCCAGCACAGATATACAAGTTCACTAGTGCACATCTCATGCACAAATGTATATCTTGATATACAAGTTCACTAGTGCACATCTCATGCACAAATGTATATCACCCGTGCACATTTCATGCACCAGTGCACATCTCATGCACTCGGATTTATATGAATGGTTGAGAAGCTCATCCTGGATGAGTCTTACACTCTCATATATGGTTCACTTCCCTGGATAGAGGGCTTCCTTAACCACAATACAAACATCACAGTGTTGGATTAAGGGGGAGCTACTTCAGGAATATGAAGAAATTTGATTCAAGATTTGGTTTTGAGCTTTCAACATGCAAAGGATAACTTGAAGACAATTTAGGATAAAATGTGTAAGAGAAAAGCAATTCTGGTGATCCAAGTGCATTGCATTCATTTAATCCATATTCAACTTAATTAAGTTAACAAAAATCACAAGGCATTAACAATTCAACTAAGGTTTTAAATTAATTCAAAGGTTTTAAAGAAAAA
>QARZ01034233.1:0-15050 GCA_013407115.1 Glycine latifolia
TCTCATATGTTACAAGAATTCTACTAAAGACTTATCATGCAACCAAAGCACACAAAAGCCTATACAAATAAATTACCTCGGACAACAAACTTGTAAACATTAATATCCCTTACTAAATCATCACCCTTAATAATGTCAACCCCTCGAACATCACATAGACCATATGCATCATTGAACTAAAAAGCGTCCAACACAACCATATCTAGAAAGCTTTGCACTAAAATCTTTTTCAACTTATATGGTGACTGTTGAAAATACAGAAAATATTTATGGAAATATTCTTCTTCATGTAAGAAAGAAATACCTTGTGCAACACTTATAACAATTTCATACAAAAATTCCAATTAATTGAAGGGTCATCAAATCTCCCAAGCAACTGTCGATTCAAGCTTCCATGGCATAACCTCTCATAAATCACCATCCTTAATTCAGAACCATTACACAACAAATACATGGACTCCTCCATTACCCAAGCTCCACCCATAAACCACATATAAATCAATACTCATTCAAGATCGAAAACTACATCCAACCCACCCTTGTAAGCATAAAGGAACCAAGAGCAACTAGTTTCCCACACCTAACTCAAACATTCCTATAGGTTAGATATCCATGTTGAAAGAGGATAGACAAAACTCTTCTTCTGAAATGTAAGCCACCTCCAAGATAATACCTACACCCTCTCCAATAACACAACCACAAAATCTTGTTTATTCCTAAAAATCACATTATTTTGCTGACTCCAAATCAAACACATTATCGCAAACCGAACAACTACTCCTCCCCACATACGTCCAGGGATATTGCACAAGATATCTTGAAAATGAGTAAAATGTTCCTCCACTTTGTTATGCATTGCTGAACATAATCCTAGCCAATTGAAATAAGCATTCCATACTAACCCAGATTTATCACATTATGAAAAAATGCTACAAATTTTCAGCTGCAACTTTACACTATGAGCACAACATTCAAAACCCATCACTAAATTATCCTTTGTTGGAAGCCTTTTTATAAAAAATTTCCACAAAAAGCATAAATCTTCAAAGGAATAACCTTGTTCCAAATCCGACTTCACCTCAAAGCTTCCCCATGAATGTCATTATCCTTCCTCTTGGAACTATAAGGTATCTTCACTGAATAGACTCCCTGTGCCTCTTTGTTCCATCACCACCTGTCATTTTTTGTTTGTTTAAACTCTTATGCCTCCACCACCTCTTTAAATTCTAAAACAAAACATCTTCTTACTGGAATAAATTCCCCCTCCACAACTACTTCCACTTCTACCTACCATCACTTCACCCCCTAAGGTCAACCAACTTAGCTTCACACCCATGTCCATAACCTAAGAAATAATGTTTCCATATATAGTACCTCCACACCCGTGTCCTTCTAGAAAAAAGTATTATCCCTATTCCCTACACAACACCCTCATCTAAACTATGCGAAGACTTGAGTGATTATGATTTTAATTTGGATAGTGAAATTGAATTTATCTTAATTGTAAGAAATGTTGAAAGTCTACTTTTGTCCTTATTTTCCTACAACTTTTGTTTGCCATTATTTGTTTTGATTACTCATCTCCATCAATTAGCATTTTATGATGGCAAAGCTATTTCCATCTAAATATTGTTGGAACCAATATAATATATAACTCCTCTGTTCAATGTTAACTAGTATATATGCATACATCTCCCTTCTAATAGATCTCAAGTGTCATTTAACTTTTATGTTGAAATTGATTTATAGTGCTATTTTTGTAATAACGACAACATGAAGTTTGTGGAGGCTAGCCAAATTTTGAACAGTGGCCAAGAGATCCTCACTAATCTCTACCTTTGCAACAAGTCTTCCACTATGACACCCAATCATATTGACTCTTAAATTCAATACTTAATAAGAATTTATGTTAATTAATTAACTTCACTTAAAAAATAAATTTCATTTAAATTAAACTTAGGATAAATTTTTAACTTAATTAAAACTTGGTTACTTAATTAATTAAATAATTTGTGATGTATTAGTAAAAAGTTAAAATATCCAATTCAACTTCCCCTCTTTACACTAACATAACTACATTAAACAACAACTAGATTTTTTATCCTACATTTATTTTGAATTTTAATTTTTTATTTCGACTAATGTGTTTGATTATCTTTATTTAAATTTTATTTAAATGTGAAAATGAACACAAATGGTTGCCAAAAAAATGTGACAACTTTAACTTATTTACTTATTTAATTGATGTTGCAATTTTATATTGAATGTGATGTGTTTTTATTTAATTGGACTAAACAATTAAACAAAATTTACTAAGAATATGTTTAAAATATGTGAGACCACAATAAAATAATACACCAATGACCATATGTAGTATTAACATGTGCATAAACATATATAATAAGATTAAAGTTTATATTTAACTATGTTATCCACTCATTGTGATTATCCTAAGTGTAAAAATAGGCATAAAAAATTGCGAAAGACTATAACAACTTTTACTTGAATTTTATTTTTTGCGTCCAACTAATGCCACAATTTTATTTTGAATGTTATTGTAATTATTTAACATTTACTAAGAATATTTTTAAAATGTGCAAAACCACAACAAGATTAATACATCAAACATAGTATGTCTAGTACATGCCCAAAATGCACATATTAAAATTGAAGAATAATGTTTAACACACGCTATTCACTGTCTAAGTGTGGAAACATGCACAAAGAATTGCCAAAAAAAATGTGATCATTTTATCTTCATGTTTTTTTGGTACCCAATTAAATGTGATTATCTTTATTGAAATGAACAATGAAACAATATTAAATAAAAATGCGTTTTAAATATGCAAAACCAACAACATGATTAATATGTTAAACATAGAATTTAACCTGTATATAGATATACATAATAAAATTGAAGTGTAGTAATTTTCAACCTAGATAAAATAATCACATTTTTGTAATATATTTGAAATATACAAAACAACAACATTTAAATTAAGCATAGTATTTTATTTGTTTTACTGATATTTTATGTGTTTGATAAAATAAAATATTTAATAAATTAGTTAAGCTATAAGATAATAAGCAAGAAAATTTACATTTATATTAATTATTATATTAATAGATAAATCAGTTTAATACTTGTATTGGGATTAAAAGTTAAATAAATTTTTTTATGAAGGTGTAAGTTGTATTTTTACTATAAATATGAAATAAAGAATAATTAAAATCATTAGAATTACATTTGTACTAAACTATTTGAAAGACAATACATTGTACATACTGATTTATCTTTTATTTATTTATTATATTATATTCATTACCTAATATAAATTTTTTTAATATTTATAACTATGGAATAAAATAATGAAATAAAAAAAATTGCTCCAACTTATTAGGATTGACCTAGTGGTGGAGGATTGAGATAAAATATATGAAGTCATAGATTTGAATCTTAGTGTGATCATTGTTAAAAAAATGATTCCAATTTATAAAAGAATGAAACATTTATTTCTAAATTGAATTTCATTTTTTAAATTAATAATAATTAAAATTAATCTTATATCACAATCTAAATGATTTATTATACATCTAAAATATAATTTATTATTATAAATGTTAATTATAATATAATTTATATATTTAAAATATTTGTTTATTATAAGATTTAATAATATAAAATAGACATTTATTTTGTGTATTTCAAATACTAAAATACTAATTGTATTAATAAAATTGGAACCCATCTTAACACAAGATGTGTCATAGAGTTAGCATTCTTAAATTTTTGAGTGAGCCAATTCAATTGTTACAACACATTTTCTAAGATACTCTATTTAATATACTTTTTTTAATGGTTAAAATTTATTAAAAACTACAAAATCAAGAGAGAGACATTAAATGAGAATGAGATGTTTAATTCACTAAATTTTATAATTTTTAATAAATTTCAATCAATAACAAATGTGTTCAAGAAAGTGTATTAAAAATATGTTTCTAACATTTTTCTTCAATCAATAGAATCGATTAATGTACACACATGCTCCATTGTTCATGTGGTCAAATTTCACTATTTTAGTGACTACACGTTTCTTTTTTCATACTTAACAGTTAAATAAATGTTTAGAATTAAAGTTTAGAAATTTTAATTTAGGTTAAATTTAAGTTTTGAATTTGTAAAAGTGTCTCAAGTTTTAATTTCTCTCAAATTATGTTTTAAGACAAATATTTATCTCAAATACATTTTTAAGAGGTAACTATATATGATTATAAACTAATTTTCCTATCAAATATACTTTTTAAACTCTTTCACTAGAAATTCTAACATTTCTCTTTCAATTTTAATTAAAATAAACCAATTGGAGGCTATCAAGCCTTATTCCCTTAGTCATCCTTCACTCCTTAGCTTAGAGATATGCAAATTAAATTAAAATACAACTATACTCTTGTCATAAACGCAATTATTTATCCCTTTTATTTGTTGTCTAGGTTGCTTTTAAAAAACTGCTAACCTATTTCACACGGAAACTGTAAGGTCTCAAGTGTCCACGTGGCACTTTAACGTTTCAATGTTGTAATTACGTAGTAGTAATAATAATTATGGTAATAACCCTGTGACTAATCCGGATTCGTGTGATCGGGGTGTCATACAAGAGGGGTGAAAATTGGAACTCGGATAAGAGAGGGGTGTAAATAGAACCTTTTGAAGCCAGGTTCGTACTAAGTGTCCCGTGATTACGTTTTCGCATTTGATTGAGGGTTGACGATAACCCACCTTTGAGTTTATTTGAGGGACCAGTGTCCCGTGAGTTTTTCCTTTCCAGATTTCGGAAAGGTTTTCTCATGTAAAACAGATTGTCTCTCTCGCTCCTCCCTTGTTATTTGATCATGTTTCCGCATTTGATTGAGGGTTGACGATAACCCACCTTTGAGTTTATTTGAGGGTAAGACTGTTGCGCCACTTTTAACCAATAGTGGTATCAGAGCTCAGTTCGACGGGTTCTTAAGGAGACGAGATGGAGACCAGTAGTATCACCCACGACAAGATGAAGATAGAATACAAGGACATGATGAGCATGATTGAACACCTCAGCACCTACAAAGGTATTGTGAATCAGTTGACCAAAGTCGAGATGAAGATTGATGATGAGTTGTAGGCTTTGTTGTTATTGACTTCGTTGTTGGAAAGCTGGGATACTCTGGTAGTGACTTTGAGTAACTCGGCTCCTGATGGAAAATTGAATATGGATGTTGTGACGGATAGCCTCCTGAATGAAGAAGCCGGGAGAAGAGAACGGGGTGTAACCAACACATATGAGGCTAACGTTGCTGAGAATAGAAGAAATTTCGATTCCCAGGGTCATAGCAAAAGCAAGGATTGAGGTGGACGAGATAGGTCCAGAGGCCGGTCAAGGCCAAAGCATGACTTGAAGTGCTTCTATTGTGGGAAGGTAGGACACAAGAGACTGGACTGCCGAGCTCTGCAGAATGATGAACAAAATGGCTGTGTGAAGCCGAATCAGATTATTCCCAGGAAGAGAAATGATCGGAGCACCACGGCTGTGGCTGCTAACCCGAATGCCGAAATATTCCTCCTCAATGAGGAAATGTTGAACATTGCCCACGATGATTACACTTGGATTGTTGATTCCAGTGCCTCGTTCCACGTCACCTCACATGAGAGATTTTTCTCTGCTTACAAGAAGGGAGATTATGGTGTTGTAAAGATGGGAAATCAGGTGACCAGCAGGATTGTTGGTGTTGGTGATGTAACACTGACCACAAATACAAGGTGCCGGTTACGCTGAAAGATGTGAGACATGTACCTGACATGCGTTTGAATTTGATCTCGATTGGAAAGCTAGATGATGCCGGTTCAGTGAACTACTTTGGAGAAAGTAGATAGAAGCTGACCAAGGGAAGCTTGGTTGTGGCCCAAGGTAAGAAAGAAGGCTCCTTGTATGTGATGCAAGGAAGGATGATTGTTGGAGAAACCAATGCCATCCGAGATGGACAGAACCTGGAGCTATGGCACAAGCGCCTCGGCCACATGAGCAAGAAAGGACTCCAGATTTTGGAGAAGAAAGAACTATTGACCGGGTTGAAGGGCCAAGTGTTGGAGAGTTGCACACATTGCCTAGCTGGAAAGTAGCACTGGGTTTCGTTTGTGAGATCGGATCAACCCAGGCGACGAAGGCAGATCTTAGACCTCTTCCATACTGACATTTGCTCCATGTCAGAGAGATCACTTGGAGGAGCTCAGTACTTTGTTTCTTTCATTGCTGATCATTCCCACAAGGTGTGGGTTTATTTGATGAAGACCAAAGACCAGGTACTCCAATGTTTTAAAGAATTCCATGCTACGGTGGAAAGGGAGACTGGCAAGAAGTTGAAAGTGGCTCAATCAGATAATGGCGGTGAGTACCGGGGTCCCTTTGAAGTTTACTGTAGAGGAGCCGGGATCCAACTTGAGAAGACACCTCCCAAGACTCCGCAGTTGAATGGACTTGCTAAGAGGATGAACCGGACTATTGAAGAGAAGGTCCGGAGTATGCTATCCAATGCTGGATTGTCGAAAGCATGTTGGGGAGAGGCCGTTATGACAGCTGTTGACTTGAGTAATCTGTCACCATCAAGACCATTGGAAGGAGACATTCCTAAAGAAGTCTGGACAGGTCGGAAAGTGACCTATGACCACCTAAGGGTGTTCGGATGCTGAACTTTTGTGCATGTCCCTAAAGATGAGAGGGCAAAGCTCAATGCAAAGACTAAGGAATGTATTTACCTTGATTCGCCAAAAATCGAGTTCGAGTTCAGACTTTGGGATCCGATCAACAAGAAGATAGTGAGAAGCTGAGATGTAGTATTTCATGAAGACGAGACAATTCATGACATCTCGAAGCCCAAAGTCTAGGTTCCTGTCCGACGTGAAGAACTCGTCCCTCCTATCCGAGTTGAAGCAGGGGGAGAGCTCGAGGAAAGAAATGTTGACCAACAACAAGTTGAAGAGGACCGAGATACTGAGGTCCGAGTTGATGTGGAGAACCGTGATGAACCGGGTTCTCAAGCGGCTGAAGAAGAATAGTCGAGATACCCCACTAGAGATAGAAGACCTTCTACAAGGTACTCTTCTGATGAATGCGCAATCATTGCTGAAGATGGTGAGCCTCAGAGTTATGATGAGGCCGTGACGAGCTCAGACAAAGAAGAATGGCTGAAGGCAATGCAAGATGAGATGAATTCCTTGCATTAGAACCAGACTTATTAGTTAACCGAGTTTCCTAAAGGAAGATGAGCTCTGAAGAACAAGTGGGTGTACAAGATCAAACCTGAAGAGAACAGGCAGAAGTCGAGATACAAAGCTCGGATTGTGGTGAAAGGCTGCAATAAGAAGAAAGGTGTTGATTTTGAAGAGATCTTCTCTCCTGTTGTGAAGATGACCTCGGTCTGGACTGTGTTAGCCATGGCGGCTTCGATGGACTTCGAGGTAGAACAGATGGACGTGAAGACCGCATTCCATCACCGTGAGTTGGATGAGGAGATATATATGGAGCAACCTGAAGAGTTCCGAGCTCCGGGATGTGACAGCATGGTATGTGATATGCTGTTAGCATATATAGTTTTTAGGTTAATTTTATTAGGAAAATAGGAAGAATATAGTAAATAAATGCTAGAATAAGTATAAGATTCATTAGTTTTATGTTTATCATTGATTCTATGCTATTTTGATGTTTAGGATTAAGAAAAGCAAGAAAAGAAGCAAAATAAAGAGCCAACTGAATCTGAGATCTCGCGCTACTCGCACCAGTACCACGCTAATCGCGCCAGACTCACTGAAGGTTCACGCTATCCACGCCAAACTCGCGCTAGTCGCGCCATATATACTGGAGACTCGCGCCAGTCGCACCAAACCTCGCGCCAGTCGCGCGAACGTCACGGGATTTCTGAAGTAGCTTAAAGATAACATAAGAATGATGGGTTTTTAGGGTTTTATGACCTAAGTATAAATAGAATATTAGTAGGACACATTAGGGGCATGAATAGACAGTTTAGAACAGAGAAAAAGAGAAAAGAGTAAAGGAGGAAAGAATCAAGGTGTAGGAGCAAGAAGGAGGCAAGATTGAAGGGTTTGTGGCTCTTCATACCTTAGTTTCTTTCTCTTCTTCCTTCTTTACAGTGTATTAGGCCAGACATAATTATGTCTGGCTAGTTCCTTTGTAATTATGGTTTAGCCAAATGCCAATGTGAACTTTGTGTTTATTGAATTAATTTTAATAAAGTTTCTTATAATTGTTTTACTCTACTTTATTCTTCCATTATTATATCTAATTAGACTTGATCAATCTATTAGGTTATTTAGGACTATAATTCACAATAGGAATATTGGAGTTTTAGTTTCTGAAAGCAGTAGAGTGACAGTTGCAATATTACCTAGGGATAGGGATAAAGAACTGCGGATTTATTATTATGCTAGCTTCAAGCTTAATCTAAAGGGGACTACTAAGGAATTAGGGTTCTTAAATTAGGTTGAAGGGTTAAATGACCGATGAATCAGGGTTTAACTATATTAGTACAACATACTATCTGAGCAATTATACTAAATGAAGTTAATTATCAATTCAATTAAATAAGAGGAAACAGAGGTAGTTGTGCTTAACCATAATTAGTCTTAATTCTTGCGTAACATTCAATTTACATTGTTTTTAGAGTTCCTTTATTTAATACAATTAAACCCAACCACAATCAAATTCTCTCAACATTATTATTCCTTTTCCAATATTAAGAATCATAAATTACAATTAAATTTAGTGCCTCAATCCTCGTGGGAACGATATTCTACTTATCATTTTATTACTTGAACGAGCGGTGTACTTGCCATGTCGCAACAAGTTTTTGGTGTCGTTGTCGAGGATTGATTTCGCTAATTTTTTTGTAATTTTGTTCTTTAATATTGGATTTTTGTTTTACTGATCTGTTTTCTATAGTTTATGCGAGGTTTAGTTGGACCTGAAGATTTACAGTTTGATCTTGAGATAGAAAAGACTGTGAGAAGAAATAGAAGACTAGTCAAGCAGAGATGAGAGACAGAAAAATCTAATTCAAACAGTGAATTAGAACCAAGGATGGCTGAAAGACCACCAGTACAATGGGAGGAATTAATGGAGGATATCCTTGCTCCATTATTCACAAGACCCAATCCTAGTATAGTCCGACCACCAATTGAGGCTAACAAATTTGATATCAATCCATCATTAATTACTTTGGTGGAAAGAAGTGAATTTGGTGGAGAGGATGATGAAGATCCGCACAATTTCATTGACAGATTTCTGAGGATTTGCGATACAATCAGGCACCAGGGCGTATCAGATGATGCTGTGAGACTACATTTATTTCCCTTTGCTGTTAAGGGAAAAGCACTTCGTTGGTTAGACAGACAAACTCCTAACAGCATCAGTACGTGGGAAGAACTAGTTACTAAATTTTTCTCTCAATACTTTTCTATGGAGAAATACAACAGGTTGGTGAACGAGATCACCAATTTCACTCAGATTGAGAGAGAAAGTTTATGTGCAGCTTGGAATAGGTTCTAGGAATTGATCAGCAAATGTCCACAGTATGATATGACTGTGGGAAAGAAAGTATGTATATTCTTTAATTGGATGACTCCAGAATCAAGACTTATAGTGAACGTAGTAGCTGGAGGTTCGATTAGATCAAAGACAGCTACTCAAACATATGAATTAATTGATTCACTGGCTCGCAATGAAAATGAGAGCATTGCAGCTCAACCAAAGAGGGAAGTTATTCAACTAGGAAGCAATGATGCAATGCTGGTTGAGCAGAAGCTTCTATCACAATAATTAGCAAGGCTGAATGAGAAAATTGACAAGATGCAAGGTTCTTCAGTTCAAGCTTCAACTATCAGAGCACAGCTACCTATTTGTGAATACTGCCAGGGAGACCATGAATCCAATGACTGTCCTACCTTAGTAGGGGCCGACCCAGTGCAAGTTAATGAAGTATGGTACGATCAGAGAAACCATTCTAACTTCCAGAGGACTTCGAATTATGCTCCAGGTAACAATTTTCAAAGAAGAATTCAGGGAGGAGGTTTGGATTACAAATCCAACAATTACTTACAGCCTTCACCCATTCCACCTAAGGAGCCATCAGAACTAGAGAAGGCTATGTTGCAGCTATCTAAGACTACAAATGAGCACATTCAAGTTACTAATTCTTTCATCAAGGAGACTAATGCTTTCATCAGTGAAACCCGAGCCCATCACAAGAATCAAGATGCTTCTATCAGAAATCTTGAAAATCAAATTGGTCAGTTGGCTAAGCAATTGACTAAGAGGTCTCAAGGACAATTCCCTAGTGACACTGTTATCAACCCAAGGGAACAAGCAAAGGCGATCACCACCAGAAGTGGACTTGAAACGAAATCTCCAGAGATACCTAAGACAATTGAAGAAGAAATTGTTCCAGTTTCTGAAGAACAAGTAGTCAAGATACCTGTGAGCAAGGAAGAGAAGAAAGAAAAAAAATCCTGCAACAGAGAAGAAACTGATGGATTTTTCTCATTTTGAGAAACCATCATATCCTATGAGGCTGAAGCAACAAGCTCAGAGGCAACAATATGCAAAATTTTTAGATATGTTTAAAAAGTGGCACATTAATATTTCATTTATTGAAGCTTTAGCTAATATGCCTAACTATGCAAAGTTTATGAAAGAATTATTGTCTAGGAAGCATAAATTGTAGGAATACGAGACGATAGCACTTACTGAAGAGTGCAACGCAATAATCCAGAGGAAGCTTCCACCAAAGAGGAAGGATCCAGGGAGTTTCAACATTCCTATTGCAATAGGTAATGTTGATGTGGGAAGAGCATTATGTGATCTGGGAGCTAGCATAAATCTGATGTCGTTGTCTCTATGCAAGTCATTGGGAATTTCCAAGCTAAAGCCCACTAGAGTTTCATTGTAGCTTGCAGATCGTTCGTTGAGGAAGCCAACTGGAGTAATTGAAGATGTGTTGGTAAAAGCTGATAAATTTATTTTTCTGCAGATTTTATTGTTTTAGATATGGAAGGTGAGAGTGAAATACCTTTGTTATTAGGTAGATCATTTTTAACTACTGCTAGGGCATTAATTGATGTAGAGCAAGGAAAATTAGAGCTTAGAATGGATAATGAATTTGTTGTTTTTAATGTTTTTGATGTGATGAAACATCCTACTGACAAACATGATTGTTTTAGATTGGATATTTTAGATACAGTGATTCATACAGATAAAACAGATGACCAAAAGCTGGAAGAGGAGCTTGACACATTAGGTACAGATGAAGTACAAAAAGAAGTGGAGACGATTATGGAGGTGTTAGAGAAGGAAGAAGCTGACACAATGAAGGAAACACCAAAGATTGAACTTAAAGAATTACCCAACAATTTGAAGTATGCATTTTTGGGAGAGAATGAGACATTTCCAGTCATTATAAATAAGAACTGAAGTTAGAAGAAGAAGAGAAGCCGTTAAAGGTTCTTAAGGAGCACAAGATTGCAATTGGGTGGTCCATATCTGACTTGAAAGGAATTAATCCTTCCTTCTGTACCCACAAGATTTTGATGGAGGATTACGTGAAGCCTGTGAGACAGACTCAAAGGAGATTGAATCCTACTATGAAAGAAGTGGTAAGGAAGGAAGTGGTTAAGTTATTAGATGCAGGGATGATATATCCTATATTCGACACTGCGTGGGTGAGTCCGATACAAACAGTTCCTAAAAAGGGTGGGATGACCGTAATTCAAAATAATAATAATGAATTGATTCCCACTAGAACCATCACTGGTTGGAGGATGTGTGTGGACTACAGGAGACTCAACGATGCCACCAGGAATGATCATTTTCCGCTTCCATTTATTGATCAGATGCTGGAAAGGTTAGCTGGACATACATACTATTGTTTTCTAGATGGATATTCCGGTTATAACCAAATTCCAGTGGCACCTGAGGATCAAGAAAAAACTGCTTTCACATGCCCATTTGGAGTCTTTGCATACAGGAGAATGTCATTTGGCCTCTGCAATGCACCAACGACATTTCAAAGGTGAATGCTTTCTATTTTTTTTATATGGTAGAAAAATACTTAGAGGTGTTTATGGATGATTTTTCTGTTTTTGGATCTAGTTTTGAATCATGTCTAATTAATTTATCTAGGGTATTGAAAAGGTGACAGGAAAAAACCTTGTTTTGAATTGGGAAAAATGTCATTTTATGGTTTCTGAAGGTATTATTTTAGGCCACAAAATTTCTAAAAAAGGCATAGAAGTTGATAAGGCTAAATTGATGTTGATTGAAAAACTTCCTCCTCCAGTTAATGCTACTGGGGTGAAGAGTTTTTTTAGGTCATGCAGGTTTTTATAGGAGGTTCATTAAAGATTTTTCTAAAATTGCTAAACCTCCTAGTCAACTTTTAACCAAAGAGAGTGATTTTAATTTTGATGAAGTGTGCCTTAATGCTTTTAACGTATTAAAGGAAAAACTTACTACTGCACCTATTTTAACAGCACCTGATTGGAATTTACCTTTTGAATTAATGTGCGATGCAAGTGCATATGCCATTGGTGTTGTTCTTGGTCAACGAAAGAATAAGTTATTGCATGTTATATATTATGCTAGTAAGGTTTTAAATGAGGCATAGGTTAATTATGCAACCATTGAAAAAGAAATGCTAGCTGTAGTTTATGCTTTTGATAAATTTAGATCCTATTTAATAGGTTCTAAAGTTATTATTTATACTGACCATGCTGTTCTCAAGTATTTGATGAATAAACAGGATGCGAAACCAAGATTGTTGCGTTGGATGCTCTTGTTTCAGGAATTTGACTTGGAGATCAAGGACAAGATTGGGGTGTAGAATAAAGTGGCAGATCATCTGTCTAGGATTCAGGATAAAGAATTACAAGATGGACCAGAGATAGCTATTAATGAATCTTTTCCTGATGAGTTGATGATGGTGATTGATATAGGCCCATGGTTTGCTGATATGGCTAACTTTAAATCTGTAGGTGTTTTACCTGGAGGTCTTAATTGGCAGCAAAAGAAAAGATTCCTTCATGATGCAAAGAGGTATTTATGGGATAACCCTTTTCTTTATTTTAGATGTACTGATGGTGTTATTCGTAGATGCATAGCTAGTCCAGAAGTGCCAAAGATTCTTTGGCATTGTCATTCTTCAAATTATGGAGGGCATTTTGGAGGGAATAGAACAACACAGAAGGTATTGCAATGTGGATATTATTGGCCAACACTTTTCAAAGATGCAAGAGACTATGTAGAAAAATGTGACAGATGCCAGAGGAGTGGTAATATCTCTCGGAAGGATGAGATGCCCCTTAATAGCATATTAGAGGTGGAGATATTTGATGTTTGGGGAATTGACTTTATGGTCCCAAGTCACATTCCAATCAGTACATCTTGGTAGCTGTTGATTATGTTTCCAAGTGGGTAGAAGCAATTGCTTTACCTACTAATGATTCGAAAGTTGTTGTGAACTTTCTTCAGAAGTATATCTTCACCAGGTTTGGAGTACCGAGGGCGATCATTAGTGATGGAGGAACTCATTTTTGCAACAAACAATTCTCAAATTTGCTTGCAAAATATGGAGTTACCCATAGAGTGGCTACACCTTATCATCCGCAGACCAGTGGACAAGTTGAAATTTCTAACAGAGAATTAAAGAGAATTTTGGAGAAGACTGTTGGAAGTTCTCGAAAATATTGGGCAAAGAAGCTCGATGATGCACTTTGGGCATACAGAACAGCTTTCAAGACCCCGATAGGTATGTCGCCATTCCAGATGTTATATGGTAAGTCTTGTCACCTTCCAGTTGAGTTAGAGCATAAGGCTATGTGGGCTACTAAGTTTCTTAATTTTGAACTTTCTAAAGCTAATGATAAGAGATTATTGCAATTGAATGAGCTTGATGAGTTCAGGTTAAATGCATATGAGAATGCTAGATTATATAAGGAAAAGACGAAGAAGTGGCATGACAGAAAATTCGACCAAAGGAATTCGAGTCAGGACAATAGGCATTGCTTTATAATTCTCGTTTGAGATTGTTTCCAGGAAAACTGAAGTCCCGTTGGTCCGGTCCGTTCATTGTACATGAAGTTTATCCCTATGGAACGATAGGAATTTCCCCACTGGATAGTTATCGCTCTTTCAAAGTAAATGGATGTCGATTGAAGCTCTATTATGGAGGTAAAGTGGAAAGACACACTGTTTCTATTCCACTGAATTCACATGAGGATTAAAGGTTTGATGCGTCAAGCTAAATGACATTAAACAAAGCGCTACTCGGAAGGCAATCCAAGAAATTTTATTGTTTTGGTTGCTTTGTTTTTGAATTGTTATTTATGTTTTAGTTGGTTAAGTTTGATGTTTTGTTTGAAATTAAATTTTTTTAGTGTTAATTGGTATGTTCTTATTTTCAGTTAGTTAATTTTAGAAGTTTTAGGTAAGAAAGTATTTTTAAATTTAGAAAATATTGAAAAAAGCAAGTTTATGGTGTCGTGCCACTCACGCCAGTAACACTGGAACTCCACGCGATTAGCGTGATAATGGAGCCATTTGCGCCATTTATACTGGAACTTGGAGCGAGTCGCGTGAATAGTGGCACGAATCGCGTGACACTTCGAAGGCAGTTTTATTTTTAAAAGTTTAAAACCTTATTTTAGTGGCTTTCCATTCTTTCTTCAGCAGCCATGACCCTTGGCCTACCATGTCCATTGAGTTTCAAACGTTACAAGTCAATAAACTGCCATTAACTTCTCTTTTTTCAGTTACATTGTGCCCATAACTACCATTAACTTCTCTTTGCTTTGAAGTCTATAAATACATTGGTTTATTTACCTTATTCTTGTTCATTTTGTTCGTATTTCTAAGTAAGCACTTGAGAATATACATAGTTCTTCTTGAAGTTTTTTCTTTTCGGAAGCAACATTGTGTTCTTTTGAAGTTCTTGATTCTTCCAAATGGCAAGGG
>QARZ01034292.1:0-15078 GCA_013407115.1 Glycine latifolia
TAAAAATTTGTATATAATTTTTAATTCAATTATTTCATAAATAAATATATTTAAATTTTTTTTACTTTTATTTAATATTTTGTATATATTTTGATATTTTTTATTAATATATTTTTATATCTTTTAATATATTTTTATTTATTATTTTCTATATTTTTAATATTATTTTAATTATATATTTTTTAATTTTTTATATGATTTTATTTAATATTTTCTTAAATATTGGTATATTTATTTTTAATATATTTTCTATTTTTTTATTATTGTTAAGAATTATTATTTATAAATGTTCTCGTCTTCACTTTCAAGGGAAACAAAAGTTATTTTTATAAATTTTATAAATGTTTTAAAATCTATATACAGGATCAACAAAAACATCATAATTTAAATTGTATGAAGCAACACTGCAATTGCATTTGAGCGAAGAATTTCAAATGTGTGATCGGTTAGAAATTTGATCTTTTTAAATTTAAATTTTTTGAATTATTGTTTTAATTTATAAAACAAATAATAATCCTTAACATTAGTAAAAAATAGAATTATATCAAATAAAAAATATATTCATTAATAAATATACCAAAAATTATAAAATATTAAATAAAACCATATAATAAATATAAAAAAATATATTAAATAAAAAAATATTAAAAAGTATAGAAAATATTAAATAAAACAATATAAAAAACATATTCAAAATATTAAAAAAATTAAAAATATATTTCTTTATAAAATAATTAAATTAAAAAATTATTTACAATTTTGATAAAAAAATCTGAAATAAAAACTTTATGACTTTAAATCTTATAAAAAAATGTATGACCTTTAAGTTGTAAAATAAAAACGTACAACTTTGAAGTCATAAACAAAAAAAATTAAATTAAATCGTAAAATATTTTATAACTTTCTTTTAAAATATTTTCACATTGATATCTGGTTAGCTCTGCTACATGATTTCCATGCAGTTTCTCATTTATGGAGCTGTGGTTGTTACTTGTTATTGCTACTAAGTTTTTTTTACTGAACTGACTACTTGAATTTTGACATAGTTTATTGTTCATAATAAAAAATTTCTGCCGTACCAAGAGGACCTGATGCAAAGCAAGAGACCATTAAGCCTGGCCTTTGGCAATGCTCCATTTGCACTTATGACAACGATGATAATATGGCTTTTTGTGATATCTGTGGTGTTGTATAGCGTCCCTTGGTTAATACTGGAAGTTCCAACAGTAACAAAATGGGTAATCCAGTTAATGAAGAATAATTTGTTAATTGCTGGGGTTTTTTATTTTTGTTTTGCATGACAAGGATTCTTTTACATGGTCTAAATTTTAAATTACTCACTATGCCTTTTTACATTTGTGGCTTAGGGTGTGAGGGAAGGAAAAAGTTGTCTAATTGATAGTCTTCGTTGAGTACCCATCCTTCTTTAGAATTAGAATCCTGGATCCGTCACTGATTTTATCAAACTTTCAGAGAAATTTGTGTAATTTTGAATTACATATCCGAGGTTGGCAACATGAGCACACCAGCTCATGAAATGAATGAGTACAAAAGGCAACACAAAGAGCTAAATAAAAAGAAAATTTGGACAGAAAACCTGACGTCGAAAATACGGAACAAAGATCATTGCATAGAAGACTTTGAGAGATGCTATCCCAATTTTGTGGCGACGTGATTGAGTCGTGTAATGGTCTTCTTTTTTTTTTTCCTTTTCTTTCTTTCTTGAGTGTATTTTCAGTCTATTAATAACCAACAAAGAATCTTTTATTTTCTCCATGTATCTGTTCATATCATCTCAAATTCTTTTTGATTTTTCTGTTTTTCTTCCCCAAATCTTCAAATATTCTATTTTATTTTTTTCCAGATTATTCTCAGGTTTCCCAATTTTCCAAATCTTTAAAGATTCATGAAAAAATCAGGAAACTGGAGAGAATTTGAAAAGAGATTTTCTTTTTAGGAGAAACTTAAAAACGAAGTAAAAATTTCATTTAGAGCAAATTATACATATTTTTCTTAAAATTTACTCATATTACACATACATCCCCTCCTTTGCATTACTTTCTTTAAAGATTTTGTTTACTCATATAACACACTAACAGTTTTATTTGAGAGAACATGAACGCAGAATCAAATTCGAAATCAACTCCATGCTTGCTTCTATTCTAGGCTAAGAATCGCAATTAATGCAACTATGAAAGCAATGTCAACATTGGCTTCCACTCTGACTATGAAATTATCAGACCCAGTGACTTGAATAGCGTGTTTAACCATCTGCAATCACATAATATTGCATTCTAAAAAATCAGTTTAAAAGGGAGAGAAAAAAATACTTTGCGTAACAAAAGTAGAAAATGGTGGAGTTTAAAGTTCAACGGATTTTTTTGGGTGCAAAGAGTACCATGAATTTAAATTCGGTGTGAAAATATATAAAGCTCGACCAATCGTTTATAAGTTTCCGATTCTTAATGTGAATAAAAAAGAAAATCAGATATGATTGTTTAATTTAAAATTAAATAATAAAATTTTCAGAAATTTAATGAGTTTTATCACTATAAAAATACCATCATTTACTAAATATTAGTATTAAATTAATTTTTATTAGTAAATGATAATTTCTTTTGGTGTATCATGATGATTTTAATAAAAAAAAGAACTCACCTGTGCTAAAATATTGCTGGGTTGAACGGAATAAACTTCACAAGATCCATTGGACCAATTTCCTTCTACCTTAAACTCACAAACTTTTTCTTCAATATTTTTGGCTAAGAAAACTTCTAATTCTAGTGCCGTCTTTGGCTGTAATATGTTGTATCCTTTATTTGGTCGCTTTACAATAAAGAGCAAATCATTTATTTGGTCGCTTTTACCCCTGAAAACTTGCCATCTATTGTGTGCTGTCATTATCTACACAAAGAAAAAACCACATAACTATCAGTATAATTTATCTCAGTGTTATAAAATTCGGTCCGGTCATTGACCCGACGGAGGTAGTGGGTCACTGGGTCAGTGATCCAATTGGTGGGCCAGTAATTGGTCCAATTTGACCTGATATATATATTAAAAATTCAAAATTATATTATATATATGTATGTAATTAAAATTTGATTAAGAAAAATTCATCAATAATTTCATACCCAAAAATCCAAAATAACTATTGAAATATTAAAGTTGATAAAACAAGTAAAGTATATTAATAATAAAAAGAGTGTAAATAGTAACTACCTAAAAAAAAAGTTTGGAAACTGTAGAAAGCAATAAATGGGGTACAAAAAGCAACATTGTGGATCTGGCCTATATGAAGCCCAAATAGGGAAAAACCCTAATACCCACTATATATATTATTCGTTTCCTGCTGGCTGCTTGTTAGACTTTTGGCAAGCGTACCAATTATTGTTGTAAGTTACAATTTATAAAAGTTCGTCTCCACAGGGACTTGATTTACTCAAATAATTCAAATAAAGCTTAACAGTTTAATAGTTATGTGCAATGAGTGTGAACGGAGTTTCATGTAGTTGTGGATTAACAGAAATTATGAAAATTTAGAAGAAGCGGAAATAATAAATTTAGTGCGGAAGATTACGAATGATTACGGAAAATTACGGAGAATTACAGAAAATAATAAGACGAGTTTAATTAATTCAAGAACGTAGGATTGGATTTCATCATTCTTACCCTTAGTATTCAATTATTATTGCCATGCATAAGTTATTTTCTATTATTAATGATGCACACATAAAATCACCCCAAATCGATCCCTCGTATTTGAGAATCCTAAGAATATTTATCAAATATCGATCCCTCGCATATGAAATAAATACCCCAGCATTACAATCATATTCGCGTGCTATTTGCAATCTAAACGTTATGCTCTATTCCTAGCAATGTAACGTAAAGAGTAAATTATTCAGTTCAAGTTTTAAGAGTACTTTTCAGTTAAACTTAGAACCTTATTTCATGAAACTATTGATCAAGTAGAATCAAGCATTAAGTATAGAATAAATTTACCATTAATAAATAGAAAAGACTTATGCATAAATAAATATTAAAAGAGATACTTAAGGGTAAGAAGATTACATCCAATCCTTTGAGAGAAGCTAGCCAAGCATGGAGAGAACCTCCTTAGAAGAATAGATGAAAGGACTCACACCGTTTCTTTTCGGCAGAGTATCCACACTAATCATCACCTCTCTCACTATCCTAAGCTACCTACTAACAAGATTTAAAGAGCATGAGGCTTAAGCACAAGCTTGGAAGCAAGGGAGGAGGAGAAATGAGTTGCAAGAAGTGAGTTTCTTCCTTGGGGGTGCATGGCTATTTATAGGGGGCTGGCAGCTCGAGTTCACTCACCCAGGCGAGTGTTTTTGCCTGTGTTTGCTCGCCTGGGCGAGCTTAAAGCCCACTTGAAGGCCCACTTGCAGAAGCCACTCGCCCAGGCGAGCAGTTTGTGCATGTTTCACTCGCCTGGGCGAGTTAAACGTGTTACTCTGAAGAAGCTTTTGGGCCTTGATGGATTTTGGGTCTGTTTTGCTTGTTGTACCTCCCATGTTTACTTTATGATCCATTTTTACTTGTTTTATGTGTTCGGAAGCTTGGTAAATCCTTTAACCTATCAAAAAGCAAGAAAGGATTGGATAAATCTTAAAGAATATGAACAAAACATTTATCCTAAGCACTCAATACAAACTAACTAGTTTAGGGCAAGTTTTTGTAGATATTCTTAGTAAAAAATAAAAGATAAGTGCTTTCAATGAAACCCTAAATTCACTAAGATATGGCACTTATCAACTCCCCCCAACCTAGAATCTTGCTTGTCCTCAAGCAATAGTAAAAATATATTTGTTAAATGAAAACATGCTTTGTAAAGAATCAACTTCCCAGAAATGATCAGAACACATTTTCAAATAGTTAACTTTAAGAATTGAAAACAAAAGATGAAATTCATATAACCAAAATGAGATTTAAGATCAATTCACATTTCCTTTCTGAAGAATACCAGAGGGAACATATGACTGATGATTAAAGCAGAGGAAAACCTCTCAAAGTGTTTAATTCTTTCACAGGTAAGTGTTTCATCTCAATTCCTGCAGTGATACTTTATAAATTTATTTTGCAATTCATTTCCCATCAAATTAAAGTGCATAATCAACAGGGATCATTAGGGCTTTTACGGCTGGGCTTTTGGCTAGAAAAGAAATCTTGGTTTTTCTGGATATTCAAATAGACCTTTTGGAATAGGAGAGCAAGTAAAGATAAAACAAATAGATTATCTATTTCTATTTCTTCCTTTTTCTTCCAAGATATCCATATTTATCAAATTTTTTTTCTATTTCACCCAAATACTTTGTACAATACACAAGGAATTTGTTTCCTTTTTCTTTTTCTTTTCTTTTTCTTTCTATCTTTTATTTTATTTATCACATGAATAGCATATATCCCCATTTAAAAGTCTTTTTCATCGCATGAGCTACCCAAAAAGTTTCCATCACAAATTATTCCCTTTTGCTCTCTTATCCTTAGGTCTAGTATGAAATTCCTATCCTAGGTTAGGGTTTCAACAAAATTTCAACTGTTTGGCTCAAAAAGGGTTGCAAATGATAATTCATTATTTTCATGTTGGGATAGCTTTTTGGCTAGTGGCTTTAAAAGATGTTCAAAAAGAAAGAAGGCCTAAATCATATCCTTGCATCATATGTTTTGACAATTAGAAATTAATGCAAAATTACTATAAATCATATCAATGAGAACTCTCGAAATAATCTATGTGGTTGCACATACTTACTGGGCTTAAGGTCTGTTTTCATGTTTAAATCGGATCAATGTTTCGAAAGATATTCTTTATTAATTTTATGTGAAAAAGTCTTACTTTCATTTGGTATTTTGGAAAATCATTTTATTTGTTTTTCATTCTCAAAATTCTCAAAAATCTTTTTGTTGTTCTGATCCAATATTAAAAACAAGTTTCAAAATAATATTTGTTGATACTTTTCAAAACATGTAATCTTTCAAGAAATTTTTTCTTTTAAGACCCAAAAATATTTTTTATATTATATACAACTATTTCAAGTAAAAAGCAAAAAATTTTGGTGTAACTTTCAAAAAGGCTTATGTTAATAGTATAAAATACCAAAAAGATTTAACAGTATATAATACCAAAAAGATTTATCAATGCATATAACTAACTAAAGATGAAATAGTTAGTAACAATAATAGTAATATAATAAAGTCTTTAGAAAACGATAAAGACAAAAATAAATAACATAAAATATTCAAGAAAGCAGTAAAGAAAGCTATAAAGAAATAAAAACAATGTCACAGTGTCACTGATTATGCAAGTCTGTGAGATAAGCTGCTAAATTTTGCTCTAGGTCCTCCTCATCTACTGCTTCCTCTCCCTCAGTAGCTCCCTGATCATCTGTAGGGCCAGCCACAGGATCCTGATAAGCTCTCTGGCCTCCTGCCTCCTCCTGAAAGATTGGCCTGTCTCCAGGCCATGCTACATATGTGCTGAATTGCTCTAGAGTGGGCCACTGGAATGGGGTAGAATCCTGTCTGTGCTGATGCTGTGTGTAGTTGTAGAAACTTTGATTAAGTTGCATCTGACCTCTATGATTAGCAGCCTGTTGATCAGCCACATGCTGCATGTAGGTATGCATCTAGAGTTCCATCCTTTGAAGATGAGCTGAAATGGACTCCATGGATGGTGGTTCTTGTGGCTGCCGCTGCTCCACCTATCTGGCTTGGCATAATTTCTCAATAAATGCCCGGTTGATGGGAGGTCGGATCGTCTTGGAAGGTAGTACCTGTACTCCATAAAATTGGCATAAAGCAGTTATTAAGGCAGGAAATCCAAGTGCTCGGTTGGCTTTTTCTGGGTTTAGTGGATGGCGGGGAGGCTCTGCGATGACAAACTGATGAATGGCGTCTGAAATCAACTGTGCTACATGAATACTGAGTTGTTCTATGCAACTGAAAACAAGCTGACATTTGGGCATAGGCAAGTCAGAATTATGATCACTTGGAAGCACGTTGCTGAGAAGGAAGGTCATCCAAATTTGAGTGAGTGTTGTCATGCTGGTTCTCATTAATCTCACCCGACTTCCCGCAATATTGCGAGCAAAGTCATAACCAGGGGCACAAAGAAGTTGGGTGACAGCTTGCTCATCAAACCCGGAAATGATGTTCCTCCTGCTAATATATTCACAGTTTTGGCCTTCTTCCAAGATGAGTGGATTCCCAAGGAATTGATTTATCGGATCTGGATCATAAAGAATCCATTGGCCTCGCACTAGGGACCGTTGATCAAGAACACCTTCTTCAGTTGGCCAAGCATTGGCATAAAATTCCAATACTATTGCCGGATCAAATTTCTGCATTGGTGTTGCAAGGGGCCTCCATCTTCTTTTGTCAATCTCCATGGTGAATTCTGGATATTCACCACCCATCAGCTGAACCCTCAGTTCTTTGAGGAATGACCAATTCTGGATGACTTCAAACCGCTTTTGGTGCTCCTTAGTGCGGAATCTCTGTGCATCAAATATAAAATCTACAAGAATGGTGCTAGACCCTTCTCCTGCATGCCTTGCTCTTTTGGTTGACAACTTCTTGGGAGCCATCTGAAAAGCATCTCAACAACAAAAATTAAGTATGATAATTCATTGCAGCCCATGTACCAAAATAAATTTGGAGATTGCTAATTCAGATTATTTAAGTTAATTTAACATGATGTAATGGCCAGCAAAAGTTTAAATTAGTATGTATGCTTAAAATAACAATTAGATGGCAGCCCAAGAGAAATGAATTTTATACAATTTAACCAGTACAACATGTATGCTCACAATTTCCAGTTTTTGTAATGCTCATGTTATAAATCAAATCAACAATTTTTCACCTATTATTCCAGCAGCTCATGGATGTTCATTAATCCTAAATGCTACAAACTTTTAACATGCAATTCATTAGTGAAAATTTAAAGTTTGTGCACAAAGGAATAACTTAATCTTGAAATCTATCATGAGTTATGTACAGTTTAGCCTGCATTTCAAGCTATTTAATAGGTATAAAGAAGCAATTTTCGTGCATAGATAAAGTTAATTCATGGCTGTTCTCTTTGAAGCATTTCACCAAACACTTGGTGTGCACATGTTGTGGTGTATAAAAATGAAGTTGTTTTGCACATAATTACACCACAATTTTTAGAGAACAGGAGAAGAAGACCAATTCAGAATATGCAATGAAGATCAATTTCCATATGGACATAATTTCAAAATTTCTTGACCTAACTATGCTTGAAAACTTAGAATAAAGCAATACAACTACACTATCATAATCTAGAAATATAAGAAGGCTTGAATGATGTATGCTATGAATGATTTCAAGGTAAGAGAAAAGTTACTTGATTGAAGTGGGATGAGGGGAAGAAGTGCGCTTGGGCGAGTTAAAGAGAAGAAGGTGCAGCACAGCAAAAACACAAAAGCAATGCAAATTGGGTGAAATTTTGATGTTTTGGGGTATTATTTTTGACCTGCAGGACCTTGCTCGCCCAGGCGAGCCAAATAGGCATGTTCCACTCGCCCAGGCGAGTTAAACCTCCATTTTATTTTTAGAAATTTAAAATAATGTTTTAGCTTGTAATTATCTACTACTTTAACTAATCTATATTCATATAGGCAAAAATATTTAAATAAAATGATAAAGCATAGAAAAAGAAGAGTTGGAAGTTACTAGGTTGCCTCCTAGAAGCGCTTCTTTAACATCATCATAGCTGGACGTGTTTGTAGCTCAAGCTTATTGTAATTGGACCACCATGATGAGTTTTTCAACATCACCACCTAAGTAGGGCTTGAGTCTACTACCATTAACAGTCCATGTTCTTTTTGTGGTTGGATCTTCAAGGGTCACAGCTCCATGTGACATTACTTCCTTAATGGTGAAGGGTCCGGACCACTTGGACTTCAGCTTACCTAGAAACAGTCTTAATCTAGAATTAAATAACAACACATGTTGTCCAGGATAAAAATTCCTTTTTAAAAGTTTTTTTATCATGATAATTTTTAACTTTCTGCTTGTAAAGTTTGGAATTTTCATAAGTTGACAATCTCAATTCTTCCAGTTGATGAAGTTGGAACTTCCTTTGTTCACCTGCAAAAGTAGGATCAAAGTTAAAGAATTTTAATGCCCAAAATGCTTTATGTTCTAATTCAACCGGTAAATGGCAAGATTTGCCATAAACTAATTGAAAAGGTGTAAGCCCTGTAGGTGCTTTGTATGCTGTCCTATAGGCCCACAGAGCTTCATCTAGTTTCTGAGACCAATCCTTTCTTGACTGGACAACTGTCTTCTCTTTTCTTGATCTCTCTGTTTGAAACTTCTGCTTGCCCATTGGTCTGGGGGTGATAAGGTGAAGCTACCTTATGTCTGACACTGTAATGTTGGAGGGCCTTTTTAAGTTGGGTGTTGAAAAAGTGAGATCCTCCATCACTGATCAATATTTGTGGTGTCCCAAATCTTGTAAAGATGTTCCTTTTTAAGAAGCGAATAACTGTCTTTGCATCAGCTTTTTGTGCAGCTATTGCTTCTACCCATTTAGTGACATAACCCACAGCCAATAAAATGTATTCATTTGAGTAGGATGATGGAAATGGACTGATGAAATCTATTCCCCAACAATCAAAGGCTTCTACCTCCAGAATGTTTTGTAATGGCATTTCATTTCTTCTAGAGATTCCCCCAGTTCTTTGGCAATTATCACACCTCTGGACATATTCATGGACATATTCCTGATTGGAGAACTTTTGCAATAGTCCTCTCCCCATTGTAGTGGCCTCTATAAGGTGAACTATGGCAATGCCACAGTATGCTTCTTGCCTCCCCTTGAGTTACACAAAGTATTTGGCATCACTTAAAAATTTCTTTCTCTGGTGCCAAGTGTAATCTCCAGGAATTGCACCAGCTGCTTTGAAATTAGCCATCTCTGCAAACCAAGGCCTTTCTGAAATGTGGAAGAGCTTTTCATTAGGGAATTCTTCTTGAATTTCAGGATCCTGAGTGGCTACTTCATCACTGGTAAGCCTAGACAGATGATCAGCTACATGATTTTCACACCCTTTCTTATCCTTGATTTCTAAATCAAATTCCTGTAAAAGCAAAACCCAATGGATAAGTCTAGGTTTAGAATTAGATTTAACTAACAAGTATTTTATTGCAGCATGATCAGTAAAAATCACCACTTTGGATCCTATCAAATATGATCTAAACTTTTCCAAAGCATACACTATGGCAAGCAATTCCTTCTCAGTTGTTGCATAATTGATTTGAGCATCATTTAAAACCTTGCTTGCATAATGTATGACATGGAAAACTTTGTTCTTCCTTTGTCCCAAAACTACTCCTACAGCATAATCACTTGCATCACACATTATTTCAAAATCAAGTGTCCAATCAGGTGCAGTGATTATAGGTGCAGAAACTAGTTTTTGTTTCAAAGTATCAAAAGCTTTAAAGCATGAATCATCAAAATGAAATGGAACTTCTTTATTTAAAAGATTGCTCAATGGCTTGGCAATTTTTGAAAAATCTTTAATAAACCGCCTGTAGAACCCTGCATGTCCCAGAAAACTTCTAATGCCTTTGATATTGGTTGGTGGAGGTAATTTCTCAATGACATCAGCTTTAGCTTTATCCACTTCAATGCCCTGCATAGAAATCTTGTGACCTAAAACAATGCCTTCAGTCACCATGAAGTGACACTTCTCCCAGTTAAGCACAAGATTAGTTTCAATACATGGCTTCAAAACATCAAGATTAGATAGGCATAAATCAAAAGAAGTACCAAATACTGAAAAATCATCCATGAAGATTTCAATGCTTTTCTCAATAAGGTCGGAAAAAATAGCAAGTATGCACCTTTGGAAAGTGGCAGGTGCATTACAAAGACAAAAAGACATTTTCCTATAAGCAAAAACATCGAAGGGCAAGTAAAAGCTGTTTTCTCTTGATCTTCAGGATCAACATTGATTTGATTGTATCCTGAATAATTGTACAGTCCAAAAATAGTAAAATAATACTGGCCATTATTGTGGGGTCACTATACATGTGGACACCCTCCACGTTAGCATTGCCACATTAAATAGTGCTTATTCCTTCTCCTGGGTTTAACCCAGACATATGTGTCTGGGCTCCTCGTTAGCCATGCTACAGGAGTACGGACACAGGCCTGCTACAAAAGAGTACGGATTGCTACAGGAATATTATTATCTACTGCACAATATCTTTATATTAGCAGCTTATCAAATATACTTGGATATTCAAATAGGTGCAACCACCTTATCTTATCATATCTCAACAATGTTATCTACAAGCTGCTATTTATCTACAAATAACAGTATATCAATAAGGTACACATTATCTTATATTTAAATTAGATAATTGCCTGCTATTATCTATTATTATTATCTTATCAACAGATTATCAATAAACAAAGACCCAAAGCCCACACTCCACACTATAAATACAACCTCCCAGGTTACATCTCATTCACTCCATACTTAATACTTGAGTGCATTACTCAAGTTATTCTTTCTCTACATCTTATATTGAGTTCCCACACTCAGTTATTCTCTTATAAATTGATGTACTTACTTGAGCGTCGGAGTGTTTTTCCTTTGTTTTGCAGGTTCCTCCTCTAAGGAAAGTCTACACCTTGTCCGACGTGCAGAATTTGGAGTCCACGTTAGCCACGCCTAGCTCACACGTGAAATTTCCAGATTTTGGTAAGAACAATAACCATCAAGAAAGCAGTAATATTGCTGACCTGCTAGTCTCTCCAGCATCTGATCCATGAATGGTAGTGGAAAATGATCATTTCTTGTAGCTTTGTTGAGCTTTCTGTAGTCAATACACATCCTCCAACCCGTAACAGTACGTGTTGGAATAAGTTCATCTTTGTCATTTTTAATCACCGTCATGCCATCTTTCTTGGGTACTACCTGTACAGGACTTACCCATTGACTGTCTGAGATAGGATATATAATTCCAGCCTCTAGTAGCTTGACTACCTCTTTTCTGACAACTTCTTTCATGGTTGAATTGAGTCTTCTTTGCGGATGAGCTACAGGTTTATAATCCTGTTCCATCAAAATTCTATGCATACAATAAGAAGGACTAATACCTGTTAGATCTGATAGTGTCCAACCAATGGCTTTGTAGTTCTCTTTCAAGACTTTCACCAATTTCTTTTCTTCCTCCTCAGAGAGATGCACATTTATGATTACTGGCTTTTCAGAATTACCTGCAAGAAAGACATATTTTAAATGTGAAGGTAATACCTGTAACACCCGTATGCATCCGGCGTATTAACAATTACTTAATCAGATAAGCGCAGTAATTAATTTAATTAAGTTCCGCGGAAGCGTTTTTCAAAATCATAACTCTTGATTCATTATGTATGGTAAGTAACCTCAATTAAATATACAAATTCAGTACACTATAGCCAGCCTCATCGATCCAAAACAACATAAAGAATGGCAGATGCATCAATAATATCTCTACAGATATAACAGGAGAATAAACCACATGTCTCAATATGGTATAACATATATACATCATCTCAACCACCACTGTGGCGATACAAAAGAATAGGCATCCATTGCCATGTTCTCACATATTATATCCTCCGAGAGGGCATACAAAACCAGCAGTGTTTACTCATCATAAACATAAACATGAACATCACATGTGTACACACACATCTTCCCTGAACCAGGGGTACAAAATACATCAACATAACAAATGAGCCACCATGCTCTTAAAATGCTGCCAAGCAGCTACACAGGAACTGTCTCTACTGGGGCCTCCCGCCCTGAGACCTATCATCTCTGCCAGATGGATCACCTGCAAAAACATAATCCCCACATGGGGTGAGATACACATCTCAGTAAGCTCAGGGCTCTTGGAGGCTTCTCATCCTCCCTGGCTCACTTCCATGATACACAACATCAAAGGCATCACAATCACTGGCCTCCCGGCCCTCACAACAATGCATAGCCATCATCTAGCTCTAATGTATATTCGCGGTACTACGCCCGCCAAAGATGCATCATCATCACCATCTGGGACTCTCAGTCCCCAGTGTGAGACCGGAACTCACACCTGTGTCATCCCATCGGGAGCTACCCCTTTACAAATGGATGCACGTATATGGCACCTCCGAGAATAGGCTTCAACCGCGACGAGACCACCTATCTCTTGGTCTTCAGGGATCATCATCACTCTTTACATGAGCAAACCAAACTAGGAGTTGCGCTCTACTCCTAGGGAGGTCTATATCTTATCTAACTGGCCAGAAGATCTATCCGAAAGGCATCCAAACACAAAGCACAGAACAAGCATACATATTATCATGAGGAAAATTGTAACATCCAATTCAATGCATATGAATCATGTATGCAACCATCACTCCCTCAGAGTGTGGTGGAACTCAAGCAGTGGGAAACACTCCCAAGAACCACGAACTTACCTGGCAAAGCCGTGCTCTGCTCTTCAATTCGTGAACTGTGGCCTCCACCACTGACACCCTCGGTGTCACGCCCTATACAAAGGCATACAATCATGAATCAACAATCATCCTATCCGTACAAGCATTTAATTATACCAAAACATACGGAAAACAGAATTTCCTGCATAAAATTATGCAGATTTTGTACCCACTTCGAAAATCCATAAATCCCTGTAGGAAGCTCCTAAAATCAAGGAAATTTAGAGGCATCTAGATCTATCTCTCATCTTTAAAACTCGACTGGTTTCATCCAATTCCATAAACCACAGCCTCTGTAGCAATCAACATACCCGAACTGTCACGCACTAAAACAGTGCTGACAGCAACATACCAGCCCAAACAGCCATTTTCAAACGCCTGCCTACACCAGGATACTCATTCAAATAACCTGATATTTTACAGGTATAAATTACACATACATATATTTCTATAGCCACTAGAATCACTCAATTTGGATCATCCTAGACTGAGATAAAATTTCTGCAAGATTGCCCTCTGCAGCAGAAAAATCTACTAAAAACAGAGTATAACAGCCTGTTATAACTCTGCACCATAAATTCTGAGGACCTCCAAAAATAGCACGAAAATTCCAGAATATACCTAACTCTCTTAGCTTTCGAATGGCACCAATTTTAGACCATTTGGATGCCGATAGCTCTGGTTATGCAGAAAACACAGAACTGACCAGATTGGTGTTCTTGGCTATCATGAACATGCATGTATGATTCATGCATAGAACACCATTTCAACCTTAAATCAACTTCTACACACGCCAAATCATACTTCGAAACTGTCTCACCCTCTCAATCCTCAACATTTATCAATCTCACTCCAACCCTAACCCTAACCTTAAGAATCAAGGAGAAATAGGAGGAGATTACAAACCTTAGAGTTCAATTGACCAAATTGGAGGGTGGACCAGCACTCTATGGCTTCCAATCGCGGTCCAGCGGCTCCAAACGGTGGTGGGCAGATTCAAAATCCACTCTGTCATACCCTAATTTTGTCCGGATACCCCTCTAAAAAAAAGTAAAAAAAATAGTAATAAAGAGTAGTAAAAAGAAAAAAAGAAAAAAAAAGAAGAAAACAAAAAAAAAAAAAAAAAAAAAAATAAAAAAAAAAAAAAAATATATATATATATATATAACAGTAAAAAGAAAAAATGTAATAATAATAATATATAAAAAAAAGAAAAAAATAAATAATAATAGTAAAAAAGGAAGAAGAAGATAACAAAAGAAAAAAAGAGGTGCAAAGAGTAAAAAGAAAGAAAAAACAAACACTAAGCCCATTAGGTCAACACAAAAAAAAAAGCTATAACCATATAAGGGGGAGGTTAGAGCATTAATTGGGGAGAGGGGGTCGCACGGATCTCGGAGAGCAAGGGAGTCCAATCAGAGAGCGCCATTTGGCAAGGGAGCCAGAGGAAGAAGAGGGATCTCAGGTAACTTCCTCATTTTCTCTCTTCCCTCATCTCCTTTCTCCCTTTTCTTTCCCTTTCTTTTACTTTTTTCGTTTTTAGCCAC
>QARZ01034347.1:0-13358 GCA_013407115.1 Glycine latifolia
ACTATAAAGGGATACAATGGTTTGGTGTAGAATCAATGTTTAGTTAGCCATTTTCTTTTAGAGGGTGTTGTTTTGTCAAAGTTTACTTATGACATGTGGGAAGATTAATTTACCCTTTTTTTTTGGAAGCAAACAAAAAAAAGTGAAATAATCGGGGATGGAAAGAGATATATTTATACTCACTGTATCCAGTAAAATATAACTTGATCTCTTGTAAAGCACGAGCATACATTATCATTATTGTACAGGTCAATGACCAATAGCAAGGTCCATAGATTATACAGGCATTACAAGCAAATTTTGAAACTTCACATCAACTAATTTTTAGTATGCATGACAAATTTTAAGAAAATTGTATTAAATTAGCTAACTAAACCAACATAATTTGAAAATGACTAGTACACCAGAGCATTCAAGCTATAATTCTGGTAATTGGTGAGAACCAATCCATATCACAGTAAAGTTGTTAAGAGGCTTTAGGAAAAAAATAATAGTGGTCCATATTTGAATCCTCATTGCCTCCAATTCAAAAAATCACATTGTACATCAACCATGGAAACCTTGTTCTTTTCAATCTTCTCCTCAAGGTAATTTCAATTTTCAGACGACACATCAAAAACATTAAAGAATATAAATAATCAGGTTTGATTTAGATATTAAAAATTAATGGTAGCATTTAGGGTTTTTGTAGGGTTTAGGTGTGTGCAAGGTTTTAAATTACGGTTGTTCACCTTCTGTTCACTTTGAGGGCATTTTTAACTTGAGAGAACTCAGATATCAATCTAAACGCAACGCCGTTCACCTTGAGCTGAAACACCTGCAGGAGAAAGCTAACCAAACGCGAGAGAGAAATAAAGAACGAAAACAGAGAGAGGAGAAACGAAAGGAAGGACCTTGTTCAAAGAAATGGGGGTAAGTTTAGAGCTCTGGCGCGCGTGGGGGTCAATAAGCGTAACCTGGTTGAGGAGAGCCTCGGTGTCGTCCTTGCTGAAGCAAAAGTGGCCAAGGTTTTTACTGGAGGAAGAGCCCGAGACCAAGAGAAACTCCTCGGAAGCATTGTTGAGGGGGTAAATGAGAATTCCCTCTAAGTGCTCCTCGATTGCCTCCATCGTCATGGGCCTGCCTCCCTAAGGCACTTGGCCTATCCGGGCCCATGGCGGGCTTGTGCGAAGGGGGCAGCAGTTGGTCAGGTTGCTCAACAGCGTGGAGCAATGGCCTTGAAGCTTCGCCAGAGCCTTCTGGAAGCCGTTAAAGTTCATAATGTTTCTTTCTAGAGTGCAGAGAAGAAGATCGTGAGTGACTGAGTCACTGGTGAATCTTCAAAGCCTTTGTTGGCAAGGAAATTACTATCATGTTTTTTTAGTAAATATATTTTGTCCCTTGAAATATGTCAAAGTATGTTTTATTTCTATAAAAAAAAATTAACCAATTTTAATCTCTACATTCTACATAATTCGATAAAATTAGTTTCTAAATGTACAAAAAATTAAGTTCTAAAATTAACTATGAAAATATATATTTCTAGAAATTAAATTCTTAGCATTAGTTTTTTATACAACTTCAAATTTTAAAATCCAGAAACCAATTTGTCAATGTTTTGAAATTTATATTTTGAAATAATGAATCAAATATATGTATAAAAACATTATTGAAATGCAAAATGACAAAAAAATAATGATTGGGGATTTGAGGGGATGCAGTTTAAAAAGAAAAAAAATATTAAAAATATGATATTAAATATTTAAATTACCATACAAAATAAATATTGAATAACTTTTATATTTTTTATCTATCAAATACTTTTTTCTAATATTTTTTATTTTTTACTTCTTGATATATTATGGAAAAAATCTTTATTTACTTGTCAGCTTTTCACTTAACTATTTCTTGATTCGTTCTTAGTGTGAAGAAATTCAATTAAAGTGATTTTATAAAAAAAATGGAATTATTTTAAAATATTTAATTTAGAAAATCATTTTACATTTTGAAATAGATTTTATTATTTTATAGAAAATATTAAAAATATCAATAAAGGTGGAAAGCATACCCGAAAGAGCAACGGACTCGATGGACTGGGCAGGTCGATTCGGGTTTTAAAACTTTGAAATAATGTCTTAACTATAGAAATTCTAGTTTTTTATTTTTTAAATGAGACATAGGATTTAGAACCTTCATCGATTATCATATAAATGCAAAGTATATATTCCGTCTGTAAAATCCGTCGCTAACTCAAACATTTCCGATGAAATATTTTTCGTCGATAAAATCCATCGATATTTCAAACATTTCCGATGAAATATTTTTCGTCGATAAAATCCATCGATATTTCAAACATTTTCAACGAAATATATTTCGTGAGAAATATTCTATTGGTAATATTGATTTTTCTTATAGTGTATAGTAATGTCTCTTGATTTCAGAGACTAAAAGGGTAGTTAGGAAAACATTGTTTGGGGCTAGAACTATATATAATTATATAATTAAGGCTAAATTACTGCTTTTGTTTTATAATTTATTTTTAATCAACTTAGCCCCTACTTATTAAATAGTTTAATTAGGTCCTCTAATTCTTAAAAACGGTCCAATTCAGTTCTTTCCATCAATTACTGGTTAACCTTAAAGTCTTAACGAAAAAATCTAATATGGCTCTTAATGTGTTTTTTGTTTTGTTTTTTGGAATGCTGATGTGCCATGTTACAAGCAATGTGTTGTAATGTGAAGAGACAACATGAAAACAACGTCATTTATTTTAGACAAAATTGACATCATTTTTTTTATCTAAGATACACAATCTGAAAGTGTTACACAACATAGAGAAACTGTTAGGGATATTTGAAGTTATTTGTGTTGGATATAGGGGGAGCTGCAAGAAGATCAAAGCAAGACTGAAGTAATTGACTTGATGTTTTAGCTTTTTACATGCCCAATCAATTTGAAGACATTTGTAATTTGTCTAAGTGGTTCAAGTACATTACCTTGTGATCCTTGCATTGCATTTGCATACTCACTTACATGCATTCATATCTGGAATATAGGATTAACTGTTTGCATTTGCAAAGAAAATTTTATGGCTTATGTTTTTGGAAAAAATCAGATTGTGCACTGCTTTAATCGATTACAGGCACTATGTAATCGATTACATGAATGTGTTTATTTCTAGAAAAGGAATGAAGAACACTTTAATCGATTACAAGCAAGGCACAATCGATTACGAAGTGCTTTTTACATATTATGCATGACTACTTTAATCGATTACCACTCTTCTGTAATTGATTACAAAGGCTTATTTCATATCTGAGCTTGTCTGCATTAATCGATTACCGTTCTTATGTAATCGATTACCAAAGCTTATTTTCACATACTTGATGATTGCTTTAATCGATTACATCACGTATTAATCGATTATTTTGTTCGTGAAATTTTTTCAGAAAGCTCAAGAACACATTAGTCGATTATTTGGTGATTTAATCGATTACTTATGTTAAAATAATCGATTACACTAACATTTTAATCGATCACATTCTGTTAAATAAGTTTTCTATTTAAAGCTTTATGGGTCTGCACTTTATATATACGAAATGCTCTTAAGTCTGTGAGTGACCCAAAGTTTTCAAAGCTTTCAAAAGTTCAAGATACTGATTTACTAAGTGAAACACATCTTGTGTGAGATCAAAAGATTACTGATTTTTAGACATGATGTGTTAAAGAAAAAGAGTTTTTCAAGAGAGTTGATTTTGAGCATTGGCATTCATACAACTTGGATTGATTGGTAACTTCGTTCATTCATTCATTCATTCATCCATTAAGGATCACAAGTTATGTCTCTCTTGAATCTTTCTTTTAGAATTTCTGAGTTTCAAATTCTGTTGTGAATATCAAATAGTTTCTTTCAAGCTTTCTAGAGTAGTGTTCTCTAGAGATAAAGATCTGAGTAGGGTTCTCAGGTTCTTTGTGATTTGTTTTCTAATAGTGTTTTAGAATTCAAATTTTTTATCTAGGGTTGATAAAGATAATCACTTGTAATTGCTTGTAAAAGAATACTTTTGATTTAGTGAAAACTTTGACCTAGTGTTGGTTAGAAGACACTGGATGTAGCCTCCATGTTAGTAAGGTGAACCAGTATAAATTGATGTGTCTTGTGTTCTAAATCTGAATATCTTTCATTACTTGTATTTGGGTGATCAAATTATAATCAACAAGAAGTAATCTGACATTACATGCAATACAAGGTGTATCTTGATTGAAAGAAAATTTCTGATTTTGATTAAGGGTGATTGAGTGATACGATCCACATTTTAAATCCGCAAATTGTTTTAATGGAACATTTTAAATATTTGTTTTAACCAATTCACCCCCTCTTGGTTATTTGAAGTGTGTTCATTGTGTTTTCAATTTGTGTGCTGAAAAATCAATGCAGGGAGATGAAATTCGTTGAGAGTTGATGAAGTTCATCTGTTGTATGGGTTGGGGGTTTTCATTGTAATTGGTTGAAAAAAGATGAGTATTGTGTTGCTAATCATTTATTTGAAGGAAACAATCGAAGGTAATATTTTTTTTAGTGTTTCTCTATTTGTTTGTGTACAATAACATGTTTATCTTTTCTTCATTATTTTTCCATTCATGTGTGGTTACTGTAAACCACGTTTTGTATGTGTGTCTTGAGTTTCTTGTGTGTTTGTTGTTGTGTTATGGTCCCTCGTGAGTGTTAGACCTGCATGTGTTTCATACCTTTTTCTTTGACTCTTGGTCCAATAAGGTGTTAAGATGGATGGGTGATATAGGAGTGGAATCTTCTTCTTTTGTGATTTGACCCCACGAGTGCTGAAAAACATGTGAAAGTTGTTGGTAGGTTTTGGGTGTGCTTAAAATATTACATTAATATCGTGTTTAGGCTTTCATAAACAAGTTTAAGTGTTAATTAGTAATATAATATGTTCATAATTTGTGTTTTTATGTGGGACCATTTTGTTTCATTCAGTTTGTCATTTTGTCTAAAAACTTACTCGATTTTGGTTTATTATGTTTGTCATGTTGCTTTGTACTTCTCGATTTTAATGTGGTTGTTTACCATGGGGGTAAGTTTGTTAATATGGGACAATTAGAATACAAAGGTATTGGCTCAGAATGGGAATGTGACCCAAGTGGAGTTATTTTAACGATGTGGATGTAATGGAAATGATTGATATAGCACAGAGATATGTTTGAAGTGTCTTTGAATGTGTTGTACCCTAACTCAAAAGCTAAAATAATTTATAAATTATTTGCAACAAAAGTTAAAAATGTTGATGTTGTTGGGGGAGATGTGCTTATTGATAGGTGTTTTGAAGGGACTTTTGAAGGGAATGAGCCCAATGATGTCACAACTAGCCCAACTAATGAAAATGGACCAGTTAAGGGGAATATAGAGATGGCGTCAGCTTCATACACCATTTGCTTTTTTTGAAAATCCAAAAATACCCCTGAAGGTTTGCTTCCTTATTTTAGTTGGTTGCAGCACGTTGCTTCTTGGTTCTTCATTTTGGTTGAGTTTCATCATTGGGAACGGTTGTGCATTGGTGGTAGTTGAGTGCCGTTGTTTTGACTTCGTTGGAGTGGTGGCGTCCTGGTGGTCGCCGGAGTCGTCGAGTGGCGTCGTGGTGGATGCAGAGGTGAGTGGCATTGTTTTCTGTTTCGTACGGATTCGATAATCCGTATGACTATTATGGATTAGGCAATCCGTATGGTTCGTACAGATTAGGCAATCTGTAAGAACCATACGAATTGGCTAATCCGTAACATCCATACGGATTAGGCAATCCGTATTGTTCATATAGATTAGGCAATCCGTAAGAACCATATGGATTACCTATTCCGTATGGCTGTTACGGATTAGCCAATCCATATGGTTCTTAGGGATTGCCTAATCTGTATGAACCATACGGATTGCCTAATCCGTATGAACCATAAAGATTGCCTAATCCGTACAGCTCATTAACACAAATTTTTTATTTAAAAATTAAAAATTTTGTTAAAAATATGTATTTAATTAAAATTGAGTTTAATTTGAGAAATTATTTAATTGAGTAAATACAAAAAGTTAATTTTTTGTTTGTTTATATAAATGGTGATCTTGAGACTTTCATCATTTGTTAAATCATAAATTTTTTCTTAAGAAATTAAATAATTTGTAAAAAATATGTATTTAATTAAAATTGAGTTTAATTTTAGAAATTATTTGATTGAGTAAATACAAAAGTTAATTTTTTGATTGTTTATGTAAATGGTGATCTTTACACTTTCATGATTTGTTAAAATATGTTTTTATTTATTTAATGAACACTTTAGTGAATTTAATTTATTTTATGTTATAAATTTAATGTTAGTAAATGTTATTATTATTATGTGTGTGTGTGTTTTTATTAATGATTAAATTAAATTTTTATTTGTTAGGATGGACAGCGATGAGTGAATGTATGACAATATTATGTCTGAAGAAAATAATATGAATGAAGACACTGGAGCGAACCCTGATGCATTTGAAAACAATAATTGTTTAATTGATTGTTCTGCAGCATTCAAAATGACTGAGGTATTTATGTGATTTTGAATGTAGTTAAAGTTGTTAAATGATTAAATTAAGAAGATTAAAGATGAATAATTCATTTGTGTAGGTGTTTGAATCACGTGATGCGGTATTGAAATGGGCTCGTACTATTGCAAATGAGAATGGTTTTGTAGCTGTCATAATGAGGAGTGACATATCGACTGGAAAAATAGGAAGGACATCATTTGTCTTAATTGGTTGTGAAAGGAGTGGGAAGTATAGATCAAGGAAAAAAGGTTTCACACCTTCAACGACTAACACTAGAAAATGTGAGTGTCCTTTTAAGTTGTGAGGCAAACCAGTCCCAGGAGGTCAAGGGAAAATTTCATGATGCTATTTCTTCATTTGGTTTCATAGAAACTGTTATGAATCATTGTATATACCAGAAGGTCAGTGGGAGCAAAATTTGTTTCCTTATTTTATATGTAGATGATATTTTACTTGCAACCAATGACAAGGCCTTGCTATATGAGGTTAAATAATTTCTCTATAAGAACTTTGATATAAAGGATATGGGTGATGCCTCTTACGTTATTGACATCAAGAGACAGAGTAAAATGTGTTCTTGGTTTGTCTCAAGAGACCTATATTAACAAAGTTTTGGAAAGATTTAGAACGAGTGATTGTTCACCAAGTGTAGCTCCCATTGTGAAGGGTGATAGGTTTGATTTAAGCCAGTGCTCGAAAAATGATCTTGAGCAGGAACAAATGAAGAACATTCCTTATGCTTCAACTATTGGAAGCCTTATGTATGCTCAAGTCTACACAAGACCGGATATTGCTTTTGCGATTGAAGTGTTAAAAAGATATCAAAGTAACCCAGGTTTAGACAACTGGAAAGTTGCAAAGAAAGTGATGAGATACCTTTAGGATACTAAGGACTACATGCTTATGTACATACAGACTGACAACTTACAAGTGATTAACTACTCAAATTCAGACTACGATGGCTGCGTTAATTCGAGAAAATCGACTTCAGGATATATTTTTATGATAGCCAGTGGAGCTGTGTCTTAGGAAAGTGTTAAGTAGACCTTGACTGCTACTTCCACTATGAAGGCTGAGTTTGTTTCTTGTTTTAAGGCTACCTCACATGGTGTATGGATGAGGAGTTTCATTTTTGGACCTAGAGTTATGGATTCTATTTCTAGGCCATTGAAAATATACTATGATAATTCAGCTGTTGTTTTTATGGCTAAGAATAACAAAAGTTGTAGTCGAAGCAAGCACATCGACATTCAGTATCTAGCCATAAGAGAACATGTTAATGATAATACATCGGTTATTGAGCACATTAGCATTGAATTAATGATTGTCGATCCTTTAACTAAGGGCATGCCACCATTTAAATTTAAGGATCATGTAGAAAGGATGAGACTTGGTTGTCATATGTGATTTTCATTGTAAGAATGATATTAAGAAACTCTATTGTGATGTTTTTCATTCAGTTTATGCACATCTACAGATATTTATTTTGAGAAACATCAATTAAGTGTGGACCAAGAATAAACATTTCGTTTATTCATTAAGTTGTATGGGCTTGAGAAATATAATGTAATGTAATACATGGAAGATAATACTCATATATATTAGAGGAATTATCACCATGATTCATGTATTTTATTTCTCACTAAAGTGTATGATGAGATATGTGGACCAAGTGGGAGAATGTTGATTTCTTTTCTGTTGTTTGACTAAGTCAAAATCACATAAGGTGGTCCACTCACCACATCTTCTTAGGAATAAGTTGTTGCTGATCTTATCCCTTATTTTTAGCCACGATGCCCACGTTTTATGCATATAAAAAAATAACCTCTTTGATGGGAAGAGGTTATAAAAAGAGATGTGCACCATGGCCAAGGTCCCTATGCTTGCTATCTAAAAAATCTTAATACACCATCAGTGAGTGATAGTGAAAGCATAAGAGATCCTTAAGCTAAAATATAGATTTGTTTGGAGACTTAAACTGTTTACAGATTACTTGACTCACCGACAACTGCAATTCATCTTCAGAGCAAACAAAAATAGCAATGGCGGGAGGTATTTATGATCTTAATTTTTTTCGCATTTGATCTAATAGCTTCTAATGTGTATAAGCGTGATTAAACCATTTAGTTTTTCTTACATGTCTTCCTATGAATATATCTATAAGAATAATATCAAAATCAAAACTTGAGAGTAAGGATTGTCATCTAGTAAAAATATGTTTAGAAACCAAAATTTTTACATCATTCTTTAAACAATTTGGTTTTTTTTTATAATTACTCCGTACTACAAAATGCTTGCTAAATAGACCATCTTGAAATTGTTGGATATAGGGGGAGCTGAGAAGAAGATCAAGGCAATGATGAAGTTTTTGCTTTACAGTTTTAGCTTCTTACATGCCAATCAAATTAAAGGCATTTGTAATTTGTCTAGTTGTTCAAGAAGCTTACCTTGTGATCCTTGCACTGCATGAGCATAATCATATACATGCATTTATGATTTAAGAAAAGCATATAAGGTTACATGTTTGCATTTGGAAATAGATATCTCATGGCTTAGATTTCGAAAAAATCTAAATATGCACTATCTTAGTCGATTACATACAAATCATAATCGATTACTAGCTTGTGTTATTTCTGAAAAAGTCATGAAGAAAACTTTAATCGATTACAAGCAAATCGTAATTGATTACATAACACAAAATGAAGAACACGCGTGACTGCCTTAATCGATTACCACTCAACTATAATCGATTACCCAGGCTGATTTCGTATCTAAGCATAACTGCCTTAATCGATTACAAAGGCTTATTTCATAACTGAGACTGGCTGCTTTAATCGATCACATCATGGTTTAATCGATTACATTGTTTATGAATGTTTTCCATATTGTCTTAAGAACATTTTAATCGATTACTTGGCATATTAATCAATTACATTGTGTAAAATAATCAATTACATTTACGTATTAATCGATTACATTCTATTAAATCTGTTTTCTATTTAAAGCTATTGGGTAAGTGCTTTTCACATACAACAAGCAATTTGAGTTTACGAATTACCCAATACATTCTAAGATTTCAAAGGTTCAAGAAACAGGTTTTCTGAGTGATATACATCTTGTTTGAAATCAAAAGATTACATGCTTCATTGATGATGATGTTCTAAACAAGATTCTTTAAAAGAACTTCAAGAGAGCTGATTTTGATGATGTGCATTCTTGCAACCTGGAATTAATTGGTAACATTCATTCATCCACTGAAGATCACAGGTTGTATCTCTCTTGAACTTTCCTAGTGAATTGTTTTGTATCTTTTAAATTCTTGTAAGGCTAAGATCAAAGAGTTTCTTTAGAGCTGTTCTAGAGTAGTATTCTTTAGAGGTAAAGAACAGAGTAGAATTCTCTGGTTCTTTGTGATTAGAAGTCTAATATGGTGTTAGATTTCAAGTTTTTTATCTAGGTTTGATAAAGGTAATCACTTGTAATAGCTTGTAAAGAACATATTTGATTTAGTAGAACTCTAATCTGGTTTTGATTAGAAGACTGATATGCTTCTAGCATATAGTAGTTTTTAGGCTTAATTAATTAATAAATTGTTTAAGAATTAGTAAATTAGTTTAGGAATTAGTGAATTATTACTTAAATTGCATATTTATCAAGTTTCTTAGTTATTTTATCATTTTGGAACCAACAAGAGAGGAAAAGAAGCTACAAAAGAACAAGTCAATGCTCTCGAAGCTCCCACGCGAGTCGCGCCAACACTCACGCGATCAGCGTCAGATGATGAAACACAGCCCCTCAGTTCGAATGACTCACGCGATCAGCGCCACCACCCACGCGAGTCGCCCCATTCTATCAAACTCAAACATTTAGTTCGAACACGTCACGCGATCAACGTGAACATCCACGCGATCAGCGCCAGAAGACCAGAGCAGCCCATTCAACTCGACCAACTCACGCGATTAGCATGGGACTTCACGCGAATCGCGTGAGAAGCTCGCTGCTTCCCAAATTAAAAAGATTTAAATTGATTCAGTGGAGGGAATAGTGCTGGGTTACTGGAATTAGACCTAGGACGCTTTAGGGTATAAAAGGAAGCCTCTGGGTCACAAAGAAACAGCTTTTTGCAGAGGTTTAGAAAGATTGCTAAGGAAGAAGCCATTGAAGCACCTTGGGAGAAGATCGAAAGTCTGCAGAATCATAACCTGTGTAATCCTTTCTTTTCTTCTGGTATGTTAATCATGGAAGTATTGTTAACTCTGAATATGCTTGGCTAAGTTCTGTATTGTGGTTGAGCCATGAACCTATGAAGAATTCCTCTATGTATTGATTGGTTTTAATAAGATTAATAATTGCTTTGTTCTATTCTGCTATTCACTGCATAATTCTTAATTGGACTGGCCATTCTCTTAAGAGGCTTAGGGTTAGGGTTCGCAATAGGGATATTGGGATTCTAATTTCTGAAATGAGTAAAACAACAATTCATACATTGCCTAGGGATAGGGATGTGTAGTTGCAGCACTTTCAGTTTGTGTTTCCTTAATGTTTGGTTTAAGAGGGAATCACTAAGGGATTAGGGTTCTTAATTTCATCAAAAGGTTAAACTACTAAGGGATTGGGGTTTAGCTAATCACATGAGAACACAATAGCTGGGTAATTAAGATTAGTTCAAGTTACTAATTAATCGAACGTAGTAGGAAGGAATCATAGGGGATTGCGCTTAACTACAATCATCTCTCATTACTGCGGTAAACTCTAATTATATTCGCTTACGTTCTTGTTAAATTTCTGTCATTTAAATTACAGCACTCAATTACAAATCAACCAACTCTCTCAATGTATTATTTGTCTTCCAATTTCTAAGACCTTAAGTTATATAAGATTGCATTCGATCCCTGTGGAGACGATACTCTACTTATTCACTTTATTACTTGAAACGAACGGTACACTTGCCGAATTCGCAACAAGTTTTTGGCGCCGTTGCCAGGGATTGCAATAGCCAATTTTATATTAGCTTTATATCTTGAAATTGGAATTTCTTTTGTTACTAAACTGCTTTTCTTAGTTTATGCAAGGTTTAGTTAATCCTGATTGTCTGCAATACGAGCCTGAGATAGAACGAACTATTAGAAGAAACAGGAGACTAGCCAGAGAAAGAGAAGCAGAAAACTCTGAGAGTGATTCAAATTCTGAAATAGAATCACTAATGGCTGACCGAGGAAACAATCAGCCACGACCGGAAGATGAACTAATAGAGGATATTCTGGCTCCATTGTTCACTAGACCAAACTCCAGTATTGTGAGACCACTAATAGAAGCAAATCACTTTGATATTCATCCTTCGTTGATTACATTGGTGGAGCGCAGTCAGTTTGGCGGGGAAGATAACGAAGATCCCCATGATTTTATAGACAGTTTTTTAAGAATATGTGATACTATTAGACACCAAGGGGTGTCGGATGATGCTATAAGATTGAGGTTATTTCCTTTTGCTGTGAAAGGAAAAGCACTTAGATGGTTAGATAGACAGACCTCAAATAGTATAACTACTTGCGATGAATTAGTTGCAAAGTTTTTCGCTCAATATTTTTCAATGGATAAATATAATAGATTAGTAAATGAGATCACCAATTTTACTCAACATGAGAGAGAAGCTTTGTGTGCCGCATGGAATAGATTTCAAGAGATGATTCGGAGGTGTCCACAGTACAACATGTCTGTAGGTAAAAAGGTACGCATTTTCTTTAATGGTATGATACCTGAATCACGTCTTATTGTTAATGTTGCAGCTGGTGGTTCGATAAGATCAAAAACTGCAGCTTAAACATATGACTTGATTGACTCTCTAGCCCATGAGGAAAATGAACGCACTCCGATTCAACCCAAGAGGGAAGTCATTCATCTAGGGAGTAATGATGCCATGTTGGATGAACAAAAAATATTGGCCCAACAATTAGCCAATTTGAATGCAAAAATTGATAAATTACAAGTATCAGCAGCCTAAGTTTCATCCAACAGAATGCCACCTACCACATGTGAGTATTGCCAAAGTGAACATGAATCTAATGAATGTCCTATATTAGTAGGAGCTGACCCTGTGCAGGTGAATGGACTTTGGTATGATCAAAGGCCTCCACAAAACTTCCAGAGGAATCAAAACAATGCCATGGGGAATAATTTCCAAAAGAGATTCCAAGGTGGTGGTTTGGATTATAAATCTAACAATTATTTGCAGCATCCACCTATTCCACCCAAGGAACCATCGGAGCTGGAAAAAGCCATGTTACAACTGTCCAAGACAACGAATGAGCACATCCAGGCCACCAATGCCTTTATTAATGAGACTAGAGCTCATCACAAAAATCAAGATGCTTCCATTAGAAATCTTGAAAATCAAATTGGGCAATTGGCAAAACAATTAGCTGAAAGGTCTCAGGACAGTTTCCAAGTGACACCATTGTGAATCCTAGGGAACATGCGAAAGAAATAACTACTAGGAGTGGGAAGACACTTGTTTCTCCGGAAATTCCTAAGGTAAGTCAAAAAGAAGCTGAAGAGGAGAACACCTCAAAAGAAGCAGGACAAGATGTAGAAGCATCCGCAAGCGAGCAAGAGAAAACTGCTGCACCTTCAAAGAAAGTGTGGGATTTCTCCCGCTTTGAGAAGTCGCCTTATCTGGTGAAAAGCAAGCAACAAGCACAAAAGCAACAGTTTGCCAAGTTCTTAGAAATGTTTAAAAAACTGCATATTAACATTCCATTTGCTGAAGCTTTAGCTAATATGCCAAATT
>QARZ01034353.1:0-12396 GCA_013407115.1 Glycine latifolia
CTAATCAAAACCAACCTATAATGGGTTCAACAAGTGCAATTCACAAGTTTACCATATAATCAAGTCCAATTCTAATCAAAACCAACCTATATAATGGGTTCAACAAGTGCAATTCACAAGCTTACCATATAATCAAGTCCAATTCTAATCAAAACCAACCTATAATGGGTTGAAAAACAACGATTCACAAGCATACCATATAATCAACTCCAATTCTAATCAAAACCTATAATCTTTTCAATACATGAAATAATCTGTTTTCACTCACAAGCAATTTTTTTTAAATAATACTTAACTATTTTTCATTTAATTTTTTTAAAAATGAATTTTAAAAGTAAACAACACTCATACGGATTAGGCAATCCGTATGGGTCATACAGATTGGGTAATCCGTATGACACATACGGATTGAGTAATCCGTATGACTCATACGGATTGCCTAATCCGTATGGGTCATACGGATCCTCGAATCCGTATACTCATGCCTGCACCCTTTGACATTCCAGGACTCACCTCACAATGCCGTGGCCACCAAACGGAGAAGCAAATGTGACGATGGACACGGCTTGTCAGAAAACGCTTCCAATGAGGCTGGTTACACTGGGAGTACAAACGGCAGCGAAGGGAGCAGGAACGACACAGGAATGGTGCAGGAAGGCAAAATGTTTTTCAAAATTAAAAGCTGAAAGTGACAAGGGCAGTTTCAGAATTACACTATTTTAATAATGGTGTATGAGAATTATTAATGGTGCAGGAGGCGCAACTCGGTTATCTATCATGCTCTTAGCATTATTGCTCTTAAATGAGGCATAACCTGGGGTGACTTTGTATTACGTAATTGTTTTGCTATTATGTATTCTCTCTTGGATACTCCTACTACCCAATTATATATATATATATATATATATATATATATATATATAAATATAATATTCGCCTTTGCAGATAAAAAAAAAATATTGTTTTATTTTTCTTCCTTTTTTTCTATTTTTTTTCTTTATGTACTCTTCCTTCTTTTTTTATATATATACTTTAACCAATTCTGCCACGAACTAAGCATCAACCTACAAATATTTGCCAAGTACAAAATGGAAGAGAGAGAACATATCCCATGAATTCCGCCAATTTTGTTTTTAAAAATTGACATTTAATCAATAGATAATAAAAAGCGTTTCGTAACAACACTCATTGTGAATGGCGATTCTTTGACATGTAAGCAAATTTGGATGAGATGGTAAAGAAAAAGGGAGCCACAGCCACGGGAGTCATTCATTCACTTATATTCTACCTTTTAGCTTAGCCGGCAGATAGAAATAGGATCGCTTACATCATTTTTCTTGTCTTGTTTTGTCGAGTCGAGGTTGTTGTAAACTTGTTTTACATCATTTTTCTTGTCTTGTCTTGTTTTGCCGAGTCGAGGTAGTTGTAGACTTGTTGTAGTAGTATATACTAATACTATGCCGCTATGCTAGCTACGCCCAGTATCAATCAGTTCAGTGAATAATTTTAGAAAGGAAAGATCACCGTCCTGGCCTGGCCCCAACTTTATTATTATACTTTTGTTCTATGTCCTTTTATGCATTATCTTATACTTGAAAGTTGAAACTTCCAACTCAAACTGATTTTATTCGGAGAGATGAAGATGGCTTTACGTTCTGGATCCGATCTGTGAACTGTGATCCATCGTCAATCTTTCAGTAACAAACATGAGCGGAGCTGTTCTTGTTGCTGTGGCTGCTGCTATCGGCAACTTGCTGCAAGGATGGGATAATGCCACCATTGCAGGTCATATTTTTATTCGGTTAGCCAATTAAGATAACATTCAACCAAGTCTAATTGGCTTTCTATGCTATGCAGGATCTATTTTGTACATAAAGAGGGAGTTTAATTTACAAAGTGAACCCACAATAGAAGGTCTAATTGTGGCCATGTCACTTATTGGAGCCACTATCGTTACGACATGCTCTGGACCCTTATCAGACTTGCTAGGCCGGCGTCCTATGTTGATCATCTCCTCTATCCTTTATTTTGTTAGTTCTCTGGTCATGCTATGGTCTCCAAATGTTTATATTCTCCTCTTTGCAAGGCTTTTAGATGGATTAGGCATTGGTTTGGCAGTCACCTTGGTACCTCTTTACATATCGGAGACAGCTCCACCTGAGATTAGGGGATTACTAAATACTCTTCCGCAGTTTACTGGTTCTGCTGGAATGTTCTTTTCCTACTGTATGGTCCTTGCTATATCACTCACCAAGGCCCCAAACTGGAGACTCATGTTGGGTGTTCTTTCAATTCCCTCTCTCATTTATTTTGCACTCACACTATTCTTCTTGCCTGAATCTCCAAGATGGCTTGTCAGCAAAGGCCGGATGCTAGAGGCCAAGAAGGTTTTGCAACGACTTCGCGGCAGACAAGATGTAGCTGGTTAGTTATGGATTTATTTGATTTGATTTCATCAGTTCTTGTTTACTTGCTTTTGATTTGGATGGTAATTGTTCTTGGATATGATCAGGTGAGATGGCTTTACTAGTTGAGGGTCTTGGAGTTGGGGGTGATACCGCTATAGAAGAGTACATAATTGGTCCAGCCAATGAATTCAGTGATGCAGAGCAGATCAAATTGTATGGGACAGCAGAAGGTCAATCCTGGATTGCCAAACCGGTCACTGGACAAAGTTCCATTGGCCTTGTATCTCGGAAGATAAGCATGGCAAATCAAAGTGCTCTAGTGGACCCTCTAGTGAAGCTCTTTGGTAGTGTCCATGAGAAGCTCCCAGAAACAGGAAGCACACTTTTCCCACACTTTGGAAGCATGTTTAGTGTTGGGGGAAATCAACCTAGGAATGAAGATTGGGATGAAGAAAGCATTGCCAGAGAGGGTGATGATTATGTATCTGATGCTGCTGCCGCCGACGATTCTGATGACAATTTGCAGAGTCCATTGATCTCACGTCAAGCAACAAGTGTGGAAAGGGACATGCCTGCTCCTGCCCAAGGAAGCATGAGGCAAGGTAGTCTTTTGCAAGGAGAACCTGCTGGAAACTCAGGGATTGGTGGTGGATGGCAGCTAGCATGGAAATGGTCTGAAACAGAAGGTGTTATCAAGAGAATATATTTACACCAAGAAGGTGGTCCTGGATCTAGACGTGGATCTCTCATTTCACTTCCAGGCGGTGATGCGCCGACACTAACGGATGGTGAGATTGTCCAGGCTGCCGCTCTAGTGAGTCAGTCAGCCCTTTACAACAAGGAGCTTATGCATCAGCAGCCAGTTGGACCAGCCATGATTCATCCATCCCAAACAGCTGCAAAAGGGTCGAGTTGGAGTGACCTTTTTGAGCCTGGAGTGAAGCATGCACTGATTGTGGGGGTGGGGATTCAAATTCTTCAACAGGTAATGACATTTTTTGAAACTTCTGTTAATCTAACTTTGATGAAATTGTCAGAAAACTATTTAGACATATTAGGATATATTTTTTAAATCTCAACTCATATAGTAGGTGATTTATTCACTAACCAATCATTAACCCATTGTACCCAGTAAAAAGCTATGTCTGACTGTCATCTAACTCCTCTTTAAACATCGCAGTTCTCTGGTATAAATGGGGTGCTCTACTATACACCTCAAATTCTTGAGCAGGCAGGTGTTGGTTATCTTCTTTCAAACCTGGGCCTCGGTTCTACTTCTGCATCTTTTCTTATTAGCAGCGTGACAGCCTTGTTGATGTTACCCTGTATAGCTGTGGCCATGAGGCTCATGGATATATCTGGCAGAAGGTATGCATCTTTCTCTTATCATTTTTTGTTGGCTTCTACTTAAATGGTAAGATTTGTTTCAATAGGTGGATGTATCCTGGAGATGATTTTCTCATGGACATATTGTTTCCATTGCATATTTTCCCTGTGTGTTCATTGCTAGAATATTTTGCAATTTAGGGTGGTATTTTAATAACAAATTGGGTTTGAAATTACTACTATTGCAAAGTGCTTTCAAACTAAAGGAAAATGACATCAAACAGTGATAAGATCAACGATTCTATATGATAAGTAAATGAGCTGAAACTAAGTGTGATGTAGATGAGATTGCTGAGGTGAATGAGCTGACAAAGAAAAGACAAGATTAGGATTTAGGAATGTTTTTATATCCAAGGGAATGTTGAAGTTAGCATCTATAGATAGGATAATGGAAACTCGTCTAGTTTGTGCGAAGATCAATGAAGGATCCAATGAGAAAAGTTGATCGAATTGAAGTGCTCTAATTAAAAGACAAAGTAAAACTTAGGAAAACATTAGGAGAAGCCATTAGAAAAAAAGCAGCTTGCTCTACATTTCTTTTTTTTAGTTTTGGTTTTTGATTTAGCTCAGTGGTGTTGAATGATCCATGTACATTGACTACACCTACTGAATATGGCTTGGTTGTGGTGGAGACGGTGTTTTGTTTTGTTTTCTGTTTTTTGTTTGTAAGTTCCTATATGAAAGTATTTGAGATAATTCTGAAAATTGTAACCTTTATAATTTGGAAAGTATTTGAAGATTCAGAACTTAAATATTTGATATTTGTGAGTTGTCTTCTCCTTGTGTTGCTTTTCTTAACACCTGGTTGTATATTTCTTCATTGCTTGTTTTTGTTCATTCAATCTGCAGTACTCATTGGTGACATTTTTCTATTTTTATTTATTTATTCAGAACCTTGCTGCTGACTACAATCCCCGTCTTGATAGTATCACTTCTCATATTAGTAATAGGGAGTCTAGTGGAATTGGACAGTACTATAAATGCTTTTATCTCAACTTCGAGTGTTATTGTCTACTTGTGTTGTTTCGTCGTGGGCTTTGGGCCAATTCCTAATATCCTTTGTTCAGAGATCTTCCCTACTCGAGTTCGTGGTCTATGCATAGCTATATGTGCTCTTACATTTTGGATATGTGACATCATAGTCACCTACACGCTCCCAGTTATGCTTAATTCTGTGGGCCTTGGTGGTGTCTTTGGTATGTATGCGGTTGTGTGCATCATAGCTTGGGTGTTTGTCTTCTTAAAAGTTCCAGAAACCAAGGGCATGCCACTGGAAGTTATCGTTGAGTTCTTCTCTGTCGGGGCAAAGCAAGCTCAAGTTGCCAATAATACCTGACTTTACATACGACCCATTGGATTTTTTTTAATTTAAAATTATTTTCAATCTATTATTTCTTGTTTTTTTTCCTCTTTAGGCACCTTCATCGTGGGTTGGGATTGGGATTTGAGAAATGAGAGTCCAAAGGAAACTCGTTAGTCAATAAAATTATAAGCATCTACTATAACATTCGAATTGGATTTCATAACCCTTATTTATTGACTTTATAAAATGTTATTTACTTTTTTTTTCTTTTTTTAATAATACTTATTTTAGTCCTTAGCGTTGGTGCAAAATTAGATAAACGTTTATAAAATTTTAGGCATTCATAATGTCAGGAAGTAAAACGAGGGTTTATACATAGGAATTAGATAAACGTTCATTTTTAAATCTTGTTTTATTCGGCAGAGATGTAAGGGAAAGTAGGAATTTTTTGTATAACAAAAATAGGAATGGAAATTTTTTAGGTGAGTAGTGTCTACCATAGAAATTATAGTCAATGTTAAATCCTTTTTATAAGAAAGGTAGTATTTTTTTCCTTAATTATAAAAATCATTTTTTTGACAAAATTATAAAAATAAACATATAATCACTTTAAATGTATTAATGAGTAATTTTCTTTTATATCCTTGATTTATTATGAAATGAAGATCGCTTTTTTTATTATTATAAATAGTGTTATTATATCTAATTGCTACTTAAATAAGTTAATTTCATGAGTATTTTTTTTAAAAAAACTTTAATATTAATTAAAATTATCTAATTTAACTACTTGATAAATTGGACAATTATTTCTTGTATTAAATAAACTTGGTATTTGTATATATAGAGAGAGGATCGAAAGTTATATTATGTAAAATTGTGTTAAGTATTATAAACGTTCTGAATATGTTATTATTTTAATGAATTAAAACCAAGCATTAGACACCTAACCAAACTAAGCATCGAACCTATTTTGAACAGAACATCTAGCTAATTAAACACAAGATTAAACTTGACATCAAGCACCAAGCCAACCAAACATGAGCCAAACTTGACATTGAATATTTATTGAATATTTAACTAAAATAAGCATCGAGCCATACTTGACACTGAACACCTTCTCAAACTAAGCACCAGACCAAACTAGATATAAAGCACCGAATAAAACTAAGCATCAGACTAAACTTGATAGTGAACACCTAATCAAACTAAGGACCAAACCAAACTTAATATTGAACACCTAGCCAAACTAAGTATTGAACTATACTTGGTACCAAACATCGAGCCATACTAAACATCGAATCACACTTGACACCAAACACTTAGCTTGATGAAAAGATTTAATAATTAATAAAATTTAAAATGGAATTATTATAAAAAAAAGTACTACTGATTATAATTTAATTTTAATATGTTGTCAATATTATTTTTTAGAGTCAATTACACTCATACCTCCTGTGTTTTGCTCAAATTTCACCTGATACCCCTCTCTTTTTGCACCTACAAAAAACCCTTTAATTATTTAGCTCACATTACACTTAGACCCCCTCCTTCTTAAACACCGTTTAATAATAATAGGCACATGTTAGTCACATGACTTTTAATGAAAATTTATGTCTAAAATATCTTCATCTTCTTCCTCTCAACTTGAAAATATTTTAATACTCTTCTTCTTTTTTGTTTTTCTACGTAAACCCAACTTTGAATCCACTTTGTTGGTACGCAATGTTAACACATTTCCTCTCATCCTTTGTTCTACTAACTTATATATGAACTGAATTATGATTCTCAACAAACATTTTCATCCATTATGTTCCTGTGGTCTAAAACATCAACACTATTTTAATCAACAATAATAAACAGATGATTTCCAATACATCCATTATGTTTCATGTAGTCCCAAATATCCACACTATTTTAATCAACAATAATAAACAAATGATTTTCAGTTCATCCACTGTGTTTCCTATTATCCCAAACATCAACACTATTTGAATCAACAATAATAAACAGATGATTTCCAATTCATCTATTGTATTTCCTGTAGTCCCAAATATCCACACTATTTTAATCAACAATATTAAACAAATGATTTTCAGTTCATCCACTGTGTTTCCTGTTGTCCTAAACATCAATACTATTTTAATCAGCAATAATAAATAAATGATTTCCAGTTCATCCATTGTGTTTGCTGTTATCCCACACTTCAATACTATTTTAATCAGCAATAATAAACAAATGATTTTAAAAATCATAAGTGATCTCAAACTGGTCTCCCATTGAAACCCCATTCAGAAATAAGCAACAATAAACAATCAAAATTAAATAAATAATCTTAAAAAGTAACCTATATACAAGTTCAGTGGTCACTTACAAGCATAGCCTAGCATGAACAGAAATTGTGGAACAAGAAGAAAAACAGAGTGCTCGTGAACGTCAAAGAGGAAGACAAATGAAGATACTCATGAACGTCGCGAACTAGAAAATGAATAACGGGAAATTCGCAAACTGGAACAAGAACGGTGAAGAGGAATGAAACGTGAACGTTGTGAGAGAAAAAGAAACTCGCACCCTCTGGACGTTGAAGAAGAACTCGCCAACAAGAGGAAGATGAACAGTACTCACTAATTGTGAAGAGAAATGAAACGTGAATCATAAATTCTAAAACTAATTGAGAAGGGATAATTTGGGTTTTACAATTAAAATGTAAGGGCAATTTTGTCTGCTCACATATTTCAATTGACGTTAGTTAATGGCGTTAATAGAGGGGGGTAAAAGTAATGTGCAAAAAAGGAGGGGTATCAGGTGAAATTTGAGCAAAATACAAGGGGTGCGAGTGTAATTTACTCTATTTTTTATAGTGTTATTGTTATATTAATAACAAAATTTGATTTTTACATTTAATTATTTGAAAGTTACATGTTTTTAATTTGACTACAGATGACAATATAAATGATAATTACTATTTATAAATAAATTATGCATTTAAATTACATACCAATTATCTTATTTTTCCTCCTTTAATATTTCTTTTGTGATTGAAACATATAAATTTAGCTTTTTATGAGTTTGTATCCAATAAATATTAAAATTAGTTGATTTATAGTGTTTGTTGTATTTTTTTTTATAGGATTACACATTAAAGAGTTGGAAGATGAATTGAGGATATTGGTTTAGTGTCTCATCAATATAAAAAAAAGTTTAATTAAGCAAAATTATGATTATAAAAAGGGGAAGTAGTAAGGGAAAAAATAATGAAAAGCCAAAGTGAAACAAAAGACACAAATGATAGAAGAATCCACTCCACAAAAGTGGGTTTATGCCCCTTGTTCTACTAGTTTTCTCTATTCTCTACTATTATCTTTTTTTCCCTTTGTTTTGTAAGCCTCTAATGACAATGAGAGGCTAAACCACTTATTGCTAGGGTTCAGCAACCAAGCACTCTTGATGTAACAATTCTCACTTTCTATTTAATGCTATTTTCATATTTTTTTTTTCTGAATCTATTGTCATGTTTGTAGTCTGATCATCCATATGCATGTAATGTTATGAGGGTTTATGCATTGAGAAATGTCTATACTTTGAGAAATATGAAAGAACATCTAGACAATCTATATCTAAGGATAGAATGACATTGTTTAGCCTTAAATATACATCTCTATTCTTAATGCAAATTATTTGATGTAGCTTGCCGAAGGATCAAGAGTGGAATTAGGTAATTTAGGCTCTTTCATATAAAGGATTATGATTAGAGTAAATTAGAGGATGAATGTAATATGTAAAATAATATTAAATAGTGAAAAATCATTAACATTGTATCAAAAGTAGTTTTGATAGGTTGAACACGCAACATATCACCTAATATTGCATCTTGCCTTTAATCTATTTTTCAATTTATTTTATTTTGAATTTAAAATTTACATATAATATCACTTACAAACCCCAAAATTTATTATGTTCATTACTTACAATTAGACATATACAAATTCTGAATACTTATAGTTGTGTAAACATATACAATAAATATAAGACTAAATTACACCCGCACCCCAGTGTTTTGCTTAAATTTCACCTTATACCCATTCCTTTTTTCACTCTACAAAAAATCCTTTAATTGTTTGGCTCACATTACACTTAGATTTCCTCCGTCCTAAACACCGTTTAATAATTTAACAGAAATTAGGCACATGCTGGTCATATGACTTTTAATGAAATTTTATGTCTAAAATATCTTCATCTTCTTCCTCTCAACCTGAAAATATTTTAAGACTCTTGTTTCTTTTTGTTTTCTCTATAATTGGACGCGAATCCAACTTTTTGTTAGACGTGAACCCACCTTCTTGGTACACAGTGTTAACACCCTTCATTCTTTTTCAATTTTTAGTTCAATTTTTTTCTTTGATTGAATATGGTCATTTGTTTCAAATTTAGTGTTTTGCTCTTGTATTTGTGTTTTTAACTCTTTTCTTTGAAATATTTTTTTATGACAAGGTGTTTAATATAATGTCTCAATCAAGAGGTGCAACACACATCATAATATTAAACTGAAAAGATTGAGTAATTCAGTTCAATTTATTTATCACTCGTCCAATTTCATATGGGAAATTATACATTTCAATTTTCCTTGATGTTGTAACATAGACACGACTATTTAAACTAATAGGCATAATTAAATTACTTTGACACATTGATTTTAATTTCAAAATCAGTTTTGTTGGATAGTCACCCATGAAATGCTTCTTTAAATGAAGATTGATAATAACCCAAACAGTAGATGGTAAAAGAAATGTTATTTTCATTAGGGAATAAAGGTAAAATTATATGTCACTATAAATTTGGTTATTAGTCCATTTTCTTTCCTTGTGTTCTTGAAAATTCCTTGCAAGTAATTATTATTATACTAATAAATTGTCAATAATGTTTACAATGCAAAACTGAGTATAAAACAAGGCCAGATAATGATAGAGGAATAAGAACAATAAAAAACTCATAAACTGAAAAAGGAATGCTAAGAACTTGCAAACGGTGAAGATGAATGGAACGTGAACATCATGAGAGAAAGAAGAACTCACCAATAAAAGGAAGATGATGAACAATACTCATGAATAGAGAAGAGGAATAGAACTTGGACCCTAAATTCTGAAACTAATTGAAAGGAGATAATTTGGATTTTACAATTAAAATATAAAGACAATTTCATCTACTCACATATTTTAATTAACGATAGTTAACAACGTTAAGATCAGTGGGTAAAAGTAATGTGAAAAAAAAAAAGATATCAAATGAAATTTGAGCAAAACATAGGAAATGCAAGTATAATTTACTCTAAATATAAAATAATTTTAAATGAGGGAAAAAGCCATAACATTTTTTTAAAATAATATCATATATGTTTATATAGTTGTTTTAGAATGTACATCTAGTATTCGACCCTTCAAATATTATGGTATTTTATTTTAATTTTTGTTACCAAATTGATTTCTATTATTTGGAAACACTTTATTTGAGAAGAAAAAAATTCAAAAGTTTTACCAAGATGTAAAAAATTCTTTAAAACAACTTAATTTAACATGTATTAAGATCATGATACTAATCCTTTATTTCTTTGTTGTCATCATAAAAATTTAAACTAATCACTAAATTTGGTGTTATTAATTTAACCATTTGAAAATAAAAAGAATAAAACATTTAAAAAAAATTATATACTCCATTGTCTAGAGGCTCCATGCTATGCACAATAATGAATATTGTATGCAATCTTATCCTTACATATAAAAAAGACTTATTTCCGGATTTGAACCTATGATTAACAAGTCACCAAGACATAACTTTACTGCTGTGTCAGAAAAAAAAAATAAAGTAATATTTTAAATTTCTAAGTACTTTGATAGTAATTTTTTTATTCAATAATACTATAATTTTGTAAAAGTCTAATTTAGTAAAAACAAATTAAGAATTAACGTGATGACTACTTATTCGTTAGAAGATGACCTAGTCTAACAAAGGTAAAATTAGATAATGTTCACATATGCCTTTTTCCTTCCTTCAAAGTTCAAAAACAGTAAGTTCAATAAAATCTTTAATACAAACAAGGGAAGGAAAAATGCACATTCTTTTTCAAACTTATTCAAAGAAAACAGGAGGAAGGAAAACGCGGTAATAAATAAACAATGATCGATCTTCAGCTCATCATAAAACAATGGTTCTTTGAGCAACCATACATATAACCTAGGAACTAGCTTTCGAATTGAAATCCCTGATGAAAGCCTCCATCCACATAAACTCTAAGATTAACCAAGAAAGAATTAGAAAACATTGATAGTGAAATGATAAAGAGAAATATTAAGGAACAATACATGCTATTCAAAAGCTAAGATTAACTAGCATAATGAAACAAGAAAAGACTAAAAATGACTTATGTTTTAGCTTTGTCAACTCAAGTAGCAAAACAAAAGCAAAGAAAATCTAAAACATGCTTTTGAGTTCACCATAACACTGACCTGATCTAGGTCTTTCATAAATTATTCATCTATTTAAATTTCCACCACCCAAAGTCCCAAACAGAGCTCCCAGCTTGGTTTTAATGTTTCTCTTTTTATTCAGACCTCCACACTAGAATGCTGCTTCACTGATTAGATCAAATTTCAAATACATGTGTGCGGTCAGCACTTAGAGTGTTACAAGCAAGTTGAAGAAATCCGGTTCTTGAAATCTACAAGTCTCTGGCAAGCATAATAAATTAGAATTCAGTAGCTGATACAAAATTGTCAACCAACCATGTTGTTACTTAAAAACATATATACAAGTAAGAAAAGGCCGTGAGATGCATTTAAATAGAAAATCACAATCAATTTCAAGAAGCTTAGAAAAGAAATGAATGGGGGTTGAGTTGAGAAGAAAGAAGTAATAATGAATTTATAAGGTAGACCTTGTGAAATCATACGGCTAGTTAAAAAAAAGTAGCAATAATAAAAGAAGATTAGAAAAGGCCTTGGTTGTCGTATGAATATCGGTTGGAGAAAAGTGAAGAATTGGGCAAGTAAAAGTATAAAACAAGCGGTAGAGAAGTGAAGCGTACCATAGAGATAGAGAAGAAAAGGTTCAACTTGGAATGCGTCTAGCACCAAGGCGATCAAGTTGCTTGACATATGAGGAAGCCTTCAAATTGCCTTCATGGAGAAAAGCGTCAATCATGTGTTTGGCAATGAGGTGTCCAATTTGCTCATCGTCAATGACGGCTACGACGGTAGGGCCGGCGCCGCTGATGGTACAGCCAAAAGCACCGGCCTGAATGGCAGCCCT
>QARZ01034525.1:0-12265 GCA_013407115.1 Glycine latifolia
CTGCTTCACCGGTGTCCCTTTAAAAGGCAAACTTCATATTAGACTTCGCCGCTTTTAGCGAAGGAAGAATAAATGGATAAGTGAAGAGCCAAGAGCATGACCAGAAAAATGGTGGGGGAGAATATGGGAGATAGGAGAAAAAAAGAAAAATATATACAATAAACTTGTTTATGATACGATAGTAAGAGAGAGATGGAGAAAAATGAGAGGTGAAGCAGAAGAAAAATTCATTGTTTCTTTTTTGAATACGAAAGAGGAGAAAGGGTGTGTTCCGTTCGTGAAGAACAAGAATGTCTAGCAAAGATTGTTAGTAATTACTATATGATTAGACTCTCTCTCTGAAGGTATTTAAGGATATGGAATACCTCAAGGAAGAAGATCACAATGCTAATAACACCTTAATTAGTGTGGGTGTGTGCACTGTGTGAATGGAAAAAAGAGTCAGAATTGTGTTCCTTATTCTCTGATTATAGCTCTATTTATAAACACAAACCTGGAAGTTGCTTGCGGAGAGATGCCCCCATGATCTTGTCCGGGATATTCGGTTAATAACTTGGGGCGGTTGAGGTCACGTTCTCTTCACTGGTGTTGGCTGAAGGGGTGAATTGACTTGGTCATATATGGGCTTCCTTTCTAATTGGGCCTATCTTTACTATCCGTAACAGATGCCCCCAACCCGGTTATCGAGCATTCTGGATGACCGGGATGCACTGTTTGATAGGCCCGTTCTATGTTCGATCCAGCGGTTCCATGCCGAGATGTCTGGCCCGGTCTGGAATGTTCGTTTAGGGCACGGTTCTTGACTATTGTTGGGCTGTCCCTTGTTGCTCTTTCACCAGTAGCCAATTGGCCGCAACTATTTTTGAAAAATGAAGCATCTTCGTCCTTGTTCAGCGATCGGGAGTGACACGTATCCCGCTCATTTAATGCTCTGTCCTTTCCTTGCACGCTTTAATCATTTCCCTTCTATAAAAATCTGACGCTTTCACCCCCGCATGTCTTTTTACATCCACCAGTTACCTACTCCAGGCGTTTCGTATTTTGGCGGTTATTTTCCTATTTGGTTTTATATGCATTTTCCTCTTTGTTCCTTCATTGTGCCTCCTTCAGTCTCCTAACATTCTCTGCTCGTGTTGTCGCTTTTGTGCTTGCGCCTTCGCTCTCCATTCCGCTATTCATATACCTTAAGGATTTCTTTCCCATTCTAGGTATCTTACACTTCTCCTTTCGTGCTTGTTTTTCATTACGTCTATTGCGATTTATTTTGGTTTTCGTCTATTGCTTCTAGTTTTCATGTTCTTGAGTTACTTCCGCCCTTCATCCATTTTCGCTTCTCCCACTGATTTGCATTCGAGTCTCTTATTTCTTCATTTTGCGCATTGAATTTCATTTTAGTCTTCTACAAAGGAATTCACTCCTGAAGAGGAAGCGCACATATGCAAAACTGTCCCCCCTCGTTCTGCTTTCTGGTTCTTTGGCCTCCCTCTTCCCGAAGAGGAACAAGAAAAAATCCCTTTGTGTGCCCCTTCTGGTTCTGGTAGTTCCAAAACTAGGATCACCAAACCCCCTAATCCATCGAAATTAAGGTTAACTCAACAACAGTCTAGTACTTCATTAGAATTAGTAGAACCTGGGGTGCCCCCTGGGATTTTCGCGTCTTCTAACATCGCCCCTTGGTTTCTTTAGAACGGAACAATGTGCCAGGGATCCAATTTGAGACTCGATTTGAGCCATGCTCTAAATGTCTTGATGAATTTTTGTACTTTGCAAGTATTGGTCAAGATAACCGAGCCGAAGCTTTGCTTGACTCGTGTCGGCATAACCCGGTTGTTGTTCCTAAGCCTCTTCCAAACAAGACCGGGGTTCCAATCTTGACTCTTAACTTGGATTCTGGGACCGAGGTGCCGACTTCTCACATAGCTACCCCGGCGTTGGTTCGGACTTTGTCAAATCTTGATTCTCACCTAGTGACCGTTTCCCCAGGTATTCTTTACTGATTGATGTTTTTTATTTTGTCGTAGGTAATTATGGATACAACCTCACCAGAATTGGTTGCTGAATCATTATCTGCCGGGTCTCATTCTGTGTAACACCCCGTATGCATCCGGCGTATTAACATTCCAATTTGATCATAAAGCGCAGCAATTAAAATTAATAACAATTAATCCGAAAGCTCAAATGTACGACGTCCTCACACGTCGCTAATATATATACAATTCAGTCTTGTACATTGTGCATAGTGAATCTAACATAATCGCCCCTAAAGCCGAGTTCATCAGTAAGGCCGGGCACATTCATATTACAAGACCGGGTTATACAAAACACATAACGGCAGAGCCGGCATGTCCCAAAATAGTGGTTCCACACTGAACCCATCCCGGCTCGGCTTCTGGTCCGGAATCCCTCGGACAGCCTTGCTACTCGGGCCTCTTGCCCCGAGATCCACCTTCTTCCCTGTGCTCAGCACCTGCAACACATAAGTAATCCCCAACCTGGGTGAGATAAACATCTCAGTAAACTTCAGGTTCTGGAAGGCCTCTCCTTCCCCGGGTTCACTTCCAAGATATAAGTATTAAAATCGGCATACATACATCTAGCCATCCCGGCTCTCATCAATATAACATGTACACAATTACACGGATCATACGAGAGAAGATCATCCAACTTAATGGGCACAACTCCCGCACATCCAATGCCTGAGGAAGATCATCCAACTTAATAGACACAACACTCAGGACTTCTGGTAGACACCCCGGAGGAAGCTCATCCAACTTAATGGGCATACTCCCTCAGGTTCTACGGACGTATATGGCTATTCCAAGAGAGACTCCTCCAACGTCTTGGGCATTCTCTCTCAGGATTTTTAATTGACCACATAGAGTTGTTCCACATCACTTTGGCTCTATGGGAAGTCCATACTTTGTCTGTTCTACTGGCCAGAGAACCTCACACAATCACAATAATCAACAAAGTGCAAATCATATACATGTTCTTAAAGCAGTAAAACACAATTTTAATACATGCATCAAGTTATACAATAACCGCCACTCTCTCGGAGGGCGGTGGAACACCATCGAGGAACGACTTCCAGGACAGGGAGCTTACCTGCTTGAAGCTCAGTACTGTCTCCTTTACTTTCACGGTTTCAGACACCACGATTCTCAGTGTGTTCACCTACATTCACGCATGCAAGAGATTAATCACTGTTGTCCGTTCTTGCATGTAAAGAAGTTCAACTTCTTTCAATTACAGAAAACAGTCACCCAACAGGGGACCTACAACCTCTGAGAAACCGCAATCTCACCCTAACCCACAACCCCTAATAATAAGAGGTTAAGGACTCTTACCTGTACTCTTACTCCAAGCTACAATTCCTTTAATGGTTTTCCCTTCTCAAGACTCACAGCTCTCTTTTCTCTCTCGTTGAAGGAGAAAGCGTAAAGAAGAAGAGAGACTGATGGGTTAGGTGAGAAATGACCCTTACTTTACTTATTTACAGCCTCTGTACCAGTGTACGTCACTAAAAACAATCAAATGTCACTAAAATATCTTGGCAATTAGATGGGTCACGTGCAAAGCACAAGCCTGTGGAAGTACCCACTACCGAGCTGTATAAACAAGGGTCAACCTCGGTTTCACACCTCGGTCTACAACACATTCCGACCCCCGGTTTAAAGCGCTATACACGCCCTTTACTCTTCCGAGCTCAATCTATACTCACTGTATGACATCCTGGTCATACGAACTCGGTCTTAGGGATTGCTATCAACGCTCTCCTCTCATCCGAGCTCATCTCACAACCCTTATTATCATAATTACCGCCCTCATAGATCTGTAATCACTATTATCATAACCTTGAAGGCCACGTGGCCACCCGAGTCCTTACATTCTGACCCCCCATCAGCCTTAGCTGACAAATTCCCATGGGTAACCCACGAGGTTGTGTGTACCCATTCTGAGTTAGATCCGGGAAGCATTGTCGCACTCCCGGTTGGCCATCAAGATGGTTTTTGTGTCCGCACCCCTGACCCGGATGAACCCATCTGTTCTTTCCGGGAAGGGGATGAACCCAACTTTTTCTTTTTCTATAAGGATGTCATTACCCGTCTAGGCATTCACTTCCCCTTTTCAAACTTCCAAATGCTAGTTTTAGAACATCTGCATGTAGCTCCCTCCCAACTTCATCCTAACAGTTGGGCCTCCATCTTATCTTTTGAGCTTTTCTGCCAACACTTGGGGATTCCTTATACAGTTCATCTTTTCTTTTATTATTTCAATGTACATACTGCTAGGACGGGTCGGGAACCGCCTAATAAAAAGGGATGGACTTCGATCCGAGGTCGTTCCGACCGAAAACTCTTTATCGTATATGTTGAGTCCTTTAAACATTTCAAAAATAAATATTTCAAGGTTGTCGCCGAACCCGACCAACAACCTTTCTTTCTTTCATCTCCTAAATCACGGGACGCGGAATGCAGATTTCCACTCTATTGGACCCAAACTCATCATGAATCTCCGCCCTCCTTTTATCGTTTCGAGGAAACAGATTTATCAGACTCCGAGGCTTCGTTAGTTATTCAGATTGCGGCATATAAGGAAACTTATGGCCTATTAAATGTTGCTTCCTATATACGCGCTTACCGTTTCGGGCTCTCCCCTGAACTAAGTATGGACATGTTTAATTTGATTTGTGATGTATTAGTTGATGTGCTCTAACTGTTTTATTCCTGTTGCAGCTGATGCTATGGAACCGCTGCCCTCTGCCTTGGCTCCCACATCTTCAACCCCGATCGCGGAGGTAACTGTTCCGGCGGTGGTAGTTCCCACCAATCCCGCAGCCAAACCGAAGCTGCCGCCTGCCAAGCGTCCCCACTTTCAATCCTTCAAAAGAAAACACAAGGTTAATGACGCATCCCGGGTGGCATCATCGTCGGCTAACCAGGGCAACCCGGTCTTGGCTGCAGTCCCGGCTGATCGTGTTGACCCGGCCTCTTCCACGGCCCCGGGGGACATATCATCCGATCCTTCTCCGGCCGTTAATGTTACTCCATCGCCCAGGCCATTGACAGGATGCCTATGGGAAAAAGGAGTTAACGAGGATGTGATCCGGGTTGTCAAGGCCCCAAGGCGCTTCTCGGACTCGAGTCCTCTTTCTCATGATGACCTTAAGGAGCTCAGCGTTATCGAGGCAAATGCTTTGAAGTGCACTTCTTTGGTGCAAAGCTTGGCTACCATGAAATCTAGGCATAGCAAGTTATTGGACGAGCTCCGGGCATCTCGGGAGAAGACTCAGAAGACGCACTAAGAGCTTCTTGCCTCGCAGGATACCGCCACTACCCTCCATCAAGAACTCCAAGCTGCTTTGGATACTGCTGAAAGTGCCGGGGCAGCTCTGGAAACAGCCCGACAATGGAATCAGGTCTTGATTGGGAACTTCAAAGAGCTAGACCTCCTGTTGAAGAAAAGCCAATAGGAGCGGGATACGGCTCATTCCAAACTGTTTCAGGCCGAGGCGGAGGCTAATGAGATGCGGGTGGTGTTGGCTATGACTGCGGAAGAATCTTTCAACAACACCTTGAATCAAATATGTTGCCTGAATCCGGGGCTTGAGCTGAACACCACGGGCATGCATTTTAATGCTTATGTGGATGGTGACAGATTGATCCCCCCTTCCCCTTGTGAAGATTCGATACTTCCACCGGATGAGGATGTACCACAAGGAGAAAATGTGACTTCTGTAAAATATAGGAACACTTCACACTTAACCAAGAGGGGGGTGAATTGGTTAAGCTTGGTAAATTAAAAAATTTCTTTAACAAAATCAGACTTTCCCTTAGGATCTTTATCACTTTTGAAATCAAGAATTCTTATTCAATCAAATGCTCAGCCCAAGGTATGCAATAGCTCAAGATTAAATTGATAAGCAAAGCAAGACAATCAATATGTATAGGAAATAATCAAGAATGAAAAATAAACACAAGGCACAAGAGATTTATACTGGTTTACTTCAAACACTATGAAGTTACATCCAGTTTTCTTCCACTCAACACTAGAATGGAGTTCCACTAATGCAATTTTCTGTCTTACAAGTAATTACAAAGTCTCCCTTTATCAACCCTAGATAAAGTTCAGAAACCTAAAGCACTATTAGGTTCTTAGATACCAACCCATTGAGAACACTACTCAGCACACCCCTAGAGAAACCCTATCTCTAGATTACAAGTAAGAAACCCAATTACACTAGAAATTCAAATACAAATTCAAAGCAGAATTACAACCACAAAGCTAAAGAACGAAATCACCTGATGATCTAATGAATGATGATGCATATGAATGAATGAATCAGGTTAAAAGATGAAATCAAGACTCAGAACATCTTCTTCCTTAAGCTTTGAAAAAGACTCTTCTTGCTTCAAGAATCACTCAATAACCCATAAGTGTTTTAATGAAAGCAAGAACTCATAGAACCCAGAAATCCCCAAGAAAGTATTTTGAAAGCTTAGTGTAGGCTCAGAATATGAAATTATCAAGTTACAAATCAAGCTGAGCAAGGGTTCTATTTATAACAAACTTTTGCAACTGTCAGTAATCGATTAAACGCGCCCAATAATCGATTATTTACTTATGTAATCGATTAAACTGTTCTATAAAAATTTGGGTATGGGCAATGAACCAAATAATCGATTATTCCATCTTGTAATCGATTAAGACAGTGAGCTTTATAAACTTGAAGTTCAGAGTGTAACTTAAAATACATTGTGTAATCGATTACAGTTTTTTGTAATCGATTAAGACAGAAAGCTTCATAAAACATGTTTGAACTATGTAATCGATTACAGTATTTGGTAATCGATTATTGTATAAGAAATAGTTAAGCAGAGGCATTTAATATAATCGATTACTAATATTGGTAATCGATTAAGGCAGTAAGCTGAGGTTTTCTATTTGGCTTCTGTAATCGATTACAGTCTATTGGTAATCGATTAAAATGTTTATCAAGACAGTTTATATGAAAACGAAGGTAAAATAATCGATTAATCCGATAAGTAATCGATTACATTGTTCTTGAAGAGTTTTCCAGAAAGAGCTAAGAACAAAGTAATCAATTATATTCTTAGGTAATCGATTAAAATAGTAGAAAACTGTATTTTTCCAAAAACCTTTGTTTCAATTCAAACACTTAATCAATTTATCAAAGCCTTGTGAATTCTATAACTTTAATTAAAGATTTAAATGAATGATATGAATGCAATGCACTTGGATCACCAGAAATGCTTCTTCCTTTTACAATTAATCACAAATTAATCTTCAAGTCTTCAAGGCATGTTGAAAGTTCAAAACAAAGCTTGATCTTTTGTCCATTCTTCAAGTGACTTCTTTGAAACCAACAACTTCTAGTCCGGCTCATGCTCCGGCAACATAATCAGTTGAAGGTTCAAGATGTCGATTATTTTTGTAATTTTTGAACAATCTGTTCCCGGGTTTGTTCCGGATTTATTTGTATGACTCGCACAATATTTTATAATTGCATTCATACTTATCAGTTTCAGTCGACTTTGATATTTGCATGCTTTATATTCGTTTAGCTTCTAATGCCAAGGATAATATTGTCTGAGCTAGATGTCAGTATTTTATTCCCGGTATATATATCCAAGCAACGTAAACATGTAATAATCGCTAAGTAATAACGTCAACCTGATCAGGGTTTGGTTACACGTTGAGCATTATCTAGGATAGTAGATATCACGTGCTGAGCACAATATGTGTAATTGTTTTGTAGAAACAAGAATATTTATTAATAATCTGAGTAACTACAAAGATTCATGATCTCGATGAAAGAGGTTTGTACGAGTGAAAGGTGTCTGATTGATCGACCTCGACTCATACGCTCAATTAAGGAGAAACACATGAATTATGAACAATATTGTAAAGTAACAGCTAAGCGCTCATGTCGTAATGAGGCCTTATTAGGAATAATTGAACTGGTAGTCGAGCATTCTAGCTGTAATATATTTTTAATTTGTCCGCGTTCCAGGTGCGCTTTATCGCCTTTTTATCCAACGTTTCCAACATGTATGCCCCCTGTCCGAGGTTCTGTGCTATCCGGTATGGCCCTTCCAAATTGGCTGCTAACTTTCCATCCCGGGCATTTTTGTTCCCGATGTCGGCTCTATGCAAAACTAAATTACCTTCCTCGAAGCACCTCGGTTTCACTCTTTTGTTAAACTTTATGGTCGTCGCCTGCTTCATGGCTAGATCCTGGTGGTGTGCTGCTACCCAGACTTCATCTATGAGTTCTAGCTCGGCGGCCAATGTTTTATTCTTTGTGTCTTCTCCTCCATGGAGTGCATGCTTCCTCCTCCAGGACGGTTGGCCGATCTCCACGGGTATCATTGCTTCACAACCATATGTCATTCTAAACGAGGTCTCTTGAGTGGATGTTTGAGTTGTAGTCCTATGTCTCCACAAGATGTAATATAACTGCTCTAACCAACTCGAGCCGGCTTCATGCATTTGCTTCTTTAGACCGTCGAGAATGACTTTGTTCGCGGCCTCAGCTTGTCCATTGGATTGTGGATGTTCTACTGATGCAAAGTGGTGTTTGATGTGGAACCCGACCATCATTTCTTGAAACCGTTTATCAGTAAACTGAGTCCCATTGTTGGTGACGACTTCTGCCGGGATCCCAAACCTTGATATGATGTTTCTTTCAACGAATTTCTGCACTCGGGCCAAGGTGATGGTGGCTAAAGGCTCGGCCTCAATCCATTTGGTAAAATAATCAACGGCGACTATTAGCCACTTCATTTGACCTTCTGTAGCCCGGAAAGGCCCTAGAAGATCCATTCCCCACTTGAAGAAAGGTCATGGGGCGGAAATTGACGTTAGCTCGGCGGGAGGATACCATATGATCTTTGTGTGTTTCTGACAGTTGTCGCACCTCGTTACGTGGTTCCCGGCGCCTGCTTTCATGGTTGGCCAATAGTACCCAGCCCGGAGGGCTTTCATTGCCAAAGCTCTTGCCCCCATGTGTTGGCCGTTAATGCCTTCATGTATTTCGGACATGACATATTCGGACTGGTCCGGTCCTATGCATAGCAGCATTGGGGTGTGCAGGCCTCGTCGAAACAGTTCACCATCTACTATGTAGTACATGGTTGCATCCCGGATTAATTTCTTGGCTTCAATCCCGTCGTCTGGTAGTGTTCCTTGTTGGAGATAATTGATAATCGGCTTCCGCCAATCCTCGAACGCCAAGATCATTATGACACAGGTTGGCCGGGAGATTTCTTGCTGGATAACCGTCCGGTGGTTGCTCGTGCCTTTAGTGCTCGCCAGTTTTGACAATATGTCGGCCCGGGAATTTTCTTCTCTAGGAATGTGGGTAACTACCACCTCGTCAAACTCGGCTATAACTTCCTTAACTTTATTCAAATATTTGATCAGTAAAGGACCTTTGGCCTGATATCTCCCTTCAATTTGCGTTGTGACAAGCTGGGAGTCGGTGAACACAATTACCTTTTGTGCCCCGTGTTCCTTCGTCTGCCTTAATCCGGCTATTAGTGCTTCGTATTCGGCTTAGTTGTTTGATGTTGGGAAGTTGAGCTGCAGGGACTGCTCGATGGTTACTCCTTCCAGATTCTCGATTATGATGCCGGCTCCACTTCGTTTTGCATTGGATGAACCATCAACATACAATTTCCAAATTTCTATGTTGCCTCCATATGCCGGGGTTAGCTCTACCACGAAGTCGGCCAGAGCTTGGGACTTGATGGCGTGCCAGGATTCGTATTTTATGTCGAATTCGGATAACTGGATAGCCCAGCTCATCATTCTGCCAGCCAGATCTGACTTATGGAGGATTTGCCGGATTGGTTGATTAGTTCAGACTATGATGGTGTGACCTTGGAAATATGGGCAGAGTCTTTTGGCGGTTATGAGGAGTGCGAACGCGGCTTTTTCCAGCTTTTGATACCGCAACTCCTAGTTTTTAAGAGCCTGACTTACGAAGTATACCAGTGATTGGGACTTGTGGATTTCTCTGACTAATACGGCGCTTACCACCTCTTCCCCTACTGACAGGTAAAGGATTAGTGTTTCGCCAGGCTCCGATTTTGACTATACTGGAGGAGAAGCTAGACACTTCTTAATTTCCTGGAAGGCTGCTTCACACTCCGGATTCCATGCTATGCTGGCTTCTTTTTTCAAAAGGCGAAAGAAAGGAAGGGCTTTCTCTGCTGATTTTGGAAAGAAACGAGTTAGCGCGGCTATCCTTCCTGTTAACTGTTGAATTTCCTTTCTGTTCGCCAGGAACTGCATGTTTAACACGGCCTTGCACTTGTCCAGGTTCGCCTCTATCCCCTTATGGGTCAACATGAACCCCAGGAATTTCTCTGCTGTTACATCGAAAGCACATTTCAGTGGATTTAACCGGATTTTGTGCGCTCTTAGTCTCTGGAAAGTCTCTTCTAGGTCATGAATATGATTCCCAGTCGCCCTGGTCTTGGCTATCATATCGTCTATGTATATTTCAATGTTGCGGCCAAGTTGTTCGGAAAAGACCTTGTTCATCATACGCTGATATGTGGCCCCAGCATTCTTTAGTCCAAACGGCATCACATTGTAACAATAATTGGCTTCACTTCCTCTGAATGCTGTCTTCTCCCGATCTTCCAGGTACATGGCAATTTGATTGTACCCGGAATAGGCATCCATGAATGACAACAACTTGAACTCGGATGAATTATCTACTAATTGATCAATGCTCGGCATTGGGTATGAATCTTTAGGGCATACCTTATTCAAGTCGGTGTAGTCTACACATACTCGCCATTTGCCGTTGGATTTCTTGACCATTACCACATTGGATAACCAGGTGGTGTATTGGATTTCTCGTATGAAACCGGCTTCCAGCAATTCGGTGTTGTGTTTTTCTAGCACCTGTTTTCGCTCCAGGCCAAGGTTTCTCTTTTTCTGGGCAACCGATTTTGAATCGGGATACATAGAAAATTTGTGGCAGCAGAAAGTTGGTTTTATTCCGGGAATCTCGGAGGCCTTCCACGCGAACACGTCTTAATTATCTCAGAGGCATTTTGTTAACTCGGCTTTGATGGCTGGATCAACGATCTTGCCTATCTTCGTGATTTGGGTCGACTGGCTTCCTATTTGAACCTCTTCAAACTCGTCAACCGGTTCCGGCCTCCACTCTTCAATGTCCTCTCTCACATCGAGCTCCACCAAATTTATTGGTTTTTTAGGCCGGCATTCATCAGCTTCGCGTCCTGCCAAGTCTCCTTCGCGGATTCGGGGTGGTGAGGATGGACCGCCTTCACTTTCCTTCACGGCATTGTAATAGCATTGGCGGGATTCTTTTTGGTCTCCACGAATGGTGATCACTTTGCCGTTGCCTCCTACCATCTTCAGCTTTTGGTGCTTGGTGGACACCAACATATCCCATTTGTGAATGGTTGGTCTTCCAAGGATGACATTGTATGGTGAGGAGAAATCAGCTACAACGAACGTGACTCTTTCTGATTTTAAGGCCTCCCTTGTCCCTAGCGTCAGTCGGAGGTCAATGGAGCCTTTGATTCTGGTATTCCCCCTATTGAAACCTATTAACATAGTCTTGCATGGCTTCAGATCTTCCTCATCCAAATTCATTTTCTTGAAAGCGCTACAAGAGATGATGTCGGCTGAACTGCCGTTGTCAACGAATATTCTTTTAACTCGGCAGTTAACTAGTGTTCCAGTTATTACTAGGCCATCTTCATGGCTGGGAACCACGTCCTTCATGTCGTCCTCTGTAAAGTAAAGTAGGGGGAGCTCGACCTTGCTGTTGTTCCCTTTGAACTTGGGTTGATATCTTATTGAGAGAACTTCTTTGAGATATTTTCTCCGTTGATTAGCCGTATCTTCTCCGCCTCCCATGGCTCCGGAGATGACATTGCATTCGAACTCTGGTTCCACAAATTCAGCGTCATCAGATTTGTTCCTCTTCTCATCCCGGCTCTTTTGCGGTTGGGCTTCATTCTGTGTGGCTTTCCGCTTGTTGCGCTGGCCTTGGGTTTTGATCACATACTGCTTCAACTTGCCCTCACGGATGAACTTTTCGATCGCATCTCGTAGATCCCAACATTGATCCGTAGTGTGACTGGGCCTGTTGTGGAATTCGCAAAAAGGGAATAATCGAGTCCGGCTTTCTTAAAAATTGGACTAGATCGATCTACCTTTTTCATGTCGGTTAAGGCGACTTCCCTCCACACTT
>QARZ01034591.1:0-12668 GCA_013407115.1 Glycine latifolia
AGTTTGATTCTGATCCAACTGAGCGAGGGAACCTCTGACATGATCAAGAACAGTTTTATTGAAATCATATTGGGTATTGGAATGGGCCTGCGAACCTCTGGTCACTTCCTTCCCGAAAAAGGAGTTGGAAGGCATCGGGCGCAACGAGGTTTGGGTGTTCTGGGCAGCGGACTTGATGTTTTCCAGGCTTTGGCGAATGGAATTGAAGTTGATGTTATCCTGGTAGAGTTTCTGGAACGAGATTTGCTGCTGTGGAGGCGCGGTGGTCCGGGCGCGGAATTCGTGGAGGTTTTTGTCGATCTCGTCGGTGAAACCTGGTTGGGAGTTAGGGGGAGTGTGAAAGGAGGAACGCGTGGTGTTTGAGGGAGAGGGAGAGGATTGTTTGAGATTGTCATTGATTTCATTGAAAAGGGAAGAGAAGGGAGAGTTGGAGTTGGAGTTGGAGTTGGTGGAGAAGAACAACACGATCCCTTTGCTTCTTCTGCTTCTGCTTCTGCTTCCAAGACGGAGAACAAGGGCCATCGCTGAACTCAACGAAGATTGCTGCGACGACGTTTTCCTCGTTAGGGTTGTTGTTTCTCTCTACTGACTCAGGGGACTACAGTAATCGTCTAATGTTTTTTTTTTTCCTGGGTTAATTGGGTAATAAACTAATAATTTTTTTTAAAGAGATAAACTAATAATAATATTAAACTCGTCTAAATTTTCAACAAATTTATACTTAAAATATTTTTTTTAGTTCTTATAATTTAATTTTAATGTTTTTTCTTACAAAATTACTTATTTTAGTCATTCTAAATTATATTTAATTTATTTTTTTCTTATATTACTTTAGATAATATTTTTTTACTGTTTAATGTATCATCTAAAATACTTAAAAAAACATAATTTACAATAATCAAAAATTACAAAATTAAAAAACACCAAATTGAAAGAACTAAAAGGTATTTAAATCACAAATTTATGTGCCTACTATGCTTTCCTAAAAATAAGAATAAAATAGAAATTTGTGTACTATGCTTGTACATGTAATATTGCTGTTTAACTTTCTTGCCTTTAATTTAGAACTATTATATTTTAGCTGAAAATGCACTTAATGATAACCAAATTTATTGTTGCAATAAATATAAAATAAGTGGTTTTTTTAAGAGAAAAAATTAGTTATTAATTTGCAGAAAAAAAAGTAGTTATTACTTATTAGTTTGCAATTGGGAGCAGATTTCCCCCCTGCCTTTCTTAGGTGTATATAGGCTTGTAACAACAAACTAACATGACATAATTTATTATCTTTTAAACACGTGCTCATGTGTTTAATTATTGATTTTGCACATGAAAAAGAATATATATTAAGAAATGAATTTTAATAGCTCACCACATTAGTTATTAACTTTTAATCAAATAATACCCTAACTCACCCAAAAAAAATAATCTTGTAACACCTAAAAATTACAAGAATTTTTCTATATTTACTCTCTTTTTTTACTAAGCCCACTCTCATTTGTTTTTTCTGTTTTTTTATTATCATAAATATTATTTTATACTCGTAACGTAACATTGATACATAACCATTATTCCGAAATATAACTTTTATTACAATATGTGAATTTAGACACGATGTGGTTAAATTAATGGATGATAGCTAGGAACGGGTTTTTTTAATGTCTTTAATATGTTGATGCATTTATTTGTTATTTAATAGTCTTATTGATTATTCAAGCCCTACAAAAAATTAATGAAAACACAATATTTGTTGTGTGTTTTGAATAAACACATATTTTCATGTTCTTTTTTTATATGCACAACGGAAAGTTTTTTTCCTTCAAACACAATAAAATTGTGATTCTGTTTCCTACACTTACACTAGAAAAAATTAGTGCCTCTGACTAATGAACGTCGGACACAAACGAAGAAGGACAAGGGTTATGGAAATGGGAAGGGGAAAGAAAAGAGGGATTGTCAGAGAAGAAGAAATGATGGGAAGAAAATTAGAATAAGGGAGGTGAGGGAGGGTGAGAAGAGAAGGCAACTGAGAAAAAGGGGAAGTGATGTTTTGCCCTTTTAGGTGGGAAGAAGGAAGGGAAAGGGATGGGTGAGGTGTGAAGAACTACCACATCAACAGTCTAATCATTGTGCACAAAGTTTAAAAGGTGGATGATGAGAATGGCAAAAGAGCGAGTGAGTATAACACTCCCCTTACTAACCATGAGAACACTTTGATGAGGGAGGCAAACTTCAAATAATTTATTCCAAGGTTTCCATGTTGGTAAAGATGAAATGGTGGTTGACCTTCTTCAATATGTGAATGACACTTTGGGAAGGTAACTCCATAGAATGTCTTCATGATAAATAAAAAACATGTTGATGTGCTTTGAGCTTGTTTCGAGTCTTAAAGTCAATTATTTAAAGAGCTCATTTGGTGGTATTGGAGTTGAAACAAATACCTCGGTGAGCTATGCACAAAGCCTCAATTGTTGATTAATGTCTATTCCTTTTGTCCACTTGGGGTAGACGATAGGTGCAAATCCAAGAAAGGAACTTATGTGGATGCCGGTGGTGAACAAATTAAAGAAGAGATTGACTACTTAGAAGAATAAAATCTTGTCATTTTTGGGAGATTTTTCTTATTAATTTCGTGTTATTTTCTCTTTCTTTTTTTTTTAAAATGCTTTGTCGATTGAGAGAAAAATGGTGAGGATCCAAAGAGAGTTTTTGTGGGGGGATGAGCTAGGATAAAATAAAATATGTTAGGTGAGTTGGAAAAAGAATCGCTATCCAAAGAAGAAAGACGGCTTAGGATTTAAGGATCTAGGTATGTTTAATGACATATTGCTTGCAAAGTGAAAATGGGAAACTTTGGACTCCTTGTGGGGACAAATTATCATTTCTAAATATAAGGGTTGGAGGGGTCTATGTGAGTGATAATCATTATGCATGCGTTCATTTGGATTACAAATAACACAATAATATCTACTTTTCCTGAATTTTTGCTTTAGTTTAGTCTCAATTTAGTTAAGAAATAGAGTTTTATAGAATTTTAGGTTGTATATAAATTTTAATCTTTTTCTCCTAATTTTCTACTCTTTTGTCATGGTTTTTGGAGCACGAATTGAAGTTATCATTCACGATGGGAAATTTGTGTACCAAGATTACTCTTATGTAGTTAATCTTTATATTTATTCATTGTTTATTCATGTGTTACTACTTCTTTCCATTTTGATTGCCTTTTTATGGTTTGATTATCTTATCTTCAATTCTTTGTTTTTATTGTCATAGGAAATTGCTTAAAAACTGAGTTTTGAATAGAGCATCTAATGAATGTCTCATCTAGGGATGGAGGGTTGTTTGCTAGTATCATTAGTGATCAATCACATGAACATGTCTCATAGTTAAATTGTCATTGGAAAATATTTTTTGACTAAGATTTGAAAGTGATATCTAATGGGTGTTATGTCTAGGAATAGAATAACATTTGTTAACCTTGATAAATCTTTGTTGTTTCATCCAAGTGGTTTAGTTTGACTTGTTAAGGGATTAGGGGTTGAGTTAAGCAACTTAAGCTCTCTCACATGAGGAATCATGATTAGAGCACCATAGTATGTTAGAGTAGCATTAGAGTGAACATTGGATAAAAAAAACCTTTATAACTATCGAGATTATTAACTTAGTGTATGCAAATCTCCAACACTTCATTTAATTTGCATTTGTTTCCTTTTGCCCACTAGTTTGTGTTTTTGTTCACCTTTTATTTGTTCTATTTTTATTGTTTTTAATTATCTTATACAAAAACCCAATTTATTTTTTGCCTAGTTATTGAATTTGCACAAAAAGCCAAGTACAAACAAGTTCTTGTGGATAGATATTCAAACTTTTCATTTTATATTATTTGCATGATACTTTTGTACGTTTGTCAAGGATTTATCAACAGTGAGGGCGGGGTGAGTGCGGGAGTGAGAGATATGAATCAATTTTGTGGAGAGATATTAAATTAGTTTGTGGGAATGAGGGGAATTATCAGGCTAAGTGGTTTGAAACAATGAGAGTGTGGAAGCTTGGTGAGGGAGATAATACAAGATTTTGGGAGGATTGTTGGTTGGGAGATGAAAGTTCAGCGCATTTGTTTCGGAGACTATTAATCAATTCCATGCAACAAGGTGCTTTGATTAAAAACATGGGCTTTTGGGAGGGGGATTTGTGGAAATGGGGATTGCTTTGGCTCCCGAATTCGTTTGAGAGGAAAAAACCTTATGTGGAGCAATTGGAATTCTCGTTACAATCAAGTAGACTTGACAGGGGCGGCAGGGATAGATGGATTTGGAGTAAGGATGGCAGTGACAAATACACAGTGAATTCAACACACTCGGCTCTGCATGATTTGAGATTTGGAGATGAGGGAGACGAATTCTGAGTCATATTTAGTCCTGGAGATTCCATCAAAGGCTCGTTTTATGTTATGGAGGCTGTTCCTAAATAGACTTGTCTCTCGGGACAATCTTGTTAGGAGAAATGTTCCACTGCCTTTGAATCACAATTCTTGTTTGTGGTGCTCAGATCATGAAGAATCAATTGCTCATTTATTTTTGACTTGCAAAGAGGCAAAACATATCTGGAAAATATGTTTTCTCATGGCTTAAGTTCAGTTCGGTTCTTCATTGGGATCTAAGATAACATTTCCTACAACACCCATCGAATCTGACCTGCAGGGAGGAAATTAGAAGGTGGAGAATTTTTTGGTGCTCTGTCGTGAGGTGTATCTGGCAGGTGAGAAATCAATGCGTCTTTTAAAATGGGAATTTCGATAGTCCATTAATGCTGGAAAAAATTCAGTTCACGAGTTTGTTGTGGCTTTCTGGATTAATATCGGGGTTTGGGTTATTCTTTCACCCAATGTTGCTTTGATCTAGGGGCTTGTATCTGCATTAGATCATGATGGCTTGTATATTCACATAGCAAGCATTGATTAGTGTACAGTAGTATTTTCGGTGGTTGCTCTGAAAGTGGGGTTGAACTTAAAGCCACGTGTTGCATTAGTTGTTCTTGAACTGCAACTTGGCAACTCTTATAGCTACTGGAAGTTATTTGTTGGGAGTGCTTCGATAATGCTTCTTTAAATTCTGTTATATGCAGGGATTTGTAACTGCATGTGAGATGATATTGTTACTTGATGGCTATTTTGTTAGGTTGGTTATTGGGTATTTAGTGATAGTTTATTGCTTAATACTCTGTAACCATCTCTATATACTCTTTTTTATCTTCTCATAAGGATGGGTATCACTTGTACCTATTCTTATTAATCTACATGTTTTCTTTTACCTATAAGAAAAAAACCTATCATGGATGCAAATCTTGTAGTAGACGCCAAACAACCCTTAAGAACGTTTGGTACATGTCATTCTGCAGAAGGCTAAAGGGTCGCAACATTGGATCATGATTAAGACAGTTTACACATTAATATTCATAATAAATTATTACATTTATCTAATCAGTGTAGTGTACTACCATATACTTGTTAAAGGTTGCTCTCAGTGTTGTAACTTTGGTTTATGAATCATCTAATCTTATTCCTATTCCAAACTAAGGTGGATATGAATGTTGGTTTGCTTCCAGAGGTTAGTGGTGCGTGCGGAGGGATTTTTTTTCTCTAAATATGTCTCAAGTGTGTTTTTCCTTATGATGTGACTGATAAGTTTTTCAGACAAAAGAATGAACAAATCACTATAAAATGTAAAGTAACGATACTGTCAATTATCAATATTATGTACACAAGCATAAAAAATAATAAATACAATATAATATCAATCATTGATTTTATCCTACTAAAAGTTCAAAATATTGCATAATAACGTGTGAAGTAAAATAGTAAAACTAATTTGAATCAGAGTTTTTATTAACTCATATGTTACCTGCAAGAGAACAAAAGATGTGTTAATCCCTTCCTTGCAAAGAGTTGAGTGAGTTGGTTTACATTGAAAGTTGGAGGAGGTAACACTGTTGTTGTATCTGAAGCTAGTGAGATTTTGCCATTTCTTCTTCCTGCTAGAACATCATAACCAAGCCCTCGAGCCTGCGTGAAGCAAGGAATAATACAAGGTAATTTTCTTGCTTTCAAAGATGTTTCTACTTTATAGAACAAAGTAGACAAACTTAAAACCAGAGAGAAAGAATGATTTAAATGAAAGGAACACAAAATACTGCCAATCTGCCATACCTTCAAGGATGGGAGAAGAGCAAAAACTTCATCAATAGTTTCTGGGCACACATTACCAATCACACATATCTGCAGCGGGTAATGATGTAAAGAAAGCTACATAAAAATGAGAACAAAGGAAGTTATAATAAGATGCTCCATATCATACCTCACTATTAGTGAGACCACATTTTGCAAGAGGACTGATATTTGAGTCAAAAGATGAACATTATGATTAGGGAGAAAAGAGAGAAGTGTAATATAAAGAAAAACAGTAATATCATTTATCCATGTGAACAAAGTCAAAAGACAAACACACAGCAGCGACTAATAGACTATTTTTGAGTTAGTCATCTAACAATAGATGTATAGACACCAGACTGAAATTAAGGATACTCCAGAATGCGTGTGATAGATTGCAGATCCGTATACTTGGTACTGCTTTTGGCATAATGCAGTCCCTTGTCAAATGATCTACAATAGGAGAAAAAAAAGGTTAAGATTGCTCAAATAGGCCTTGTACTCTAATGATAAATCTTTATATAAACCATGCATCCTTTTCAATAAAAAATAAGCTTAGTGTCTCCCTCACAGGCATTTTGATAGTTGAATCTCTAGCTAACATGACCATCCGCTCTTGAATTCCTTGTAAAATATCCACAGTCTCACAGTCTATCAGGCATTTGATATTTTCTGGAAGCTCTGCATGTCACCCAAGAATCAATATTGTTGATATTAGTAAGGAAAAGTATGGTTTCATGTAATGCAAAATTGCAAATATAAGTTGATATGGTGACTTAACCTAAATGGCTGAATCACAATGTGAATCAACATAAAAGGAGAAGTTAATAATATATGATTTACAAAAACTAACAGGAAAAAAAAACATAACAGATAATGAAGGCAAGCACCAACTTTGATCAATTGTGATCTGATGGGTGCGAGTCTTTTGACTGAGAACTCTTTCTACCATTTGCAACATTGTCTCCCTTTCCTCCTTCAACAAAATCACCATGAAAATAAAAAATAAAAAAACAGCAGTCCAGTAAAAAGTAACTTGACTAAGAAAGCAAGAAAATTATGAGCAATCAATTTAAAGATTGTAATCAAAATGCATTCAAATGCAATGCTACCAAACTGATGCACACGATTGAAAGGATCATTAATTCTTGACAAATCATATTGTCCTGGAGAATTTCTTGCACGATCAAAAGAGTAAAAATAGATATCTTGACAAATCATATTGTCCTAATCATATAGTGCAAGCTTTGTTTCTAATATCTTCCTGGGAACCAAAGAAAGAAGTCAAATTGTTGTGCCTATGAGCAACAAAAAGGAGTAATCCCTTTGTACATAATTGATACACAGGAAAATAGCTTTCCTCAAAGAAAGAACTCACCTTCATAAAATCTTCATGGATTACATAATCACGTTCTGCACGAATTGCTGCCATTCCAGCTTCCGTGCACACATTTCAAAGATCAGCTCCATTAAAGCCCTGAGCAATTTGCAACAAAAAACACATCAAGCATGCACCAATTGTCTAAAATCTAATTCAAACTGGACATAAGTTAACAAAATCAAAAGGCTTTGAAAGAGAAATAACCATAAAGACATAAGTTAACAAAATCAAATTAATGCCAAAAACTTAAAATCACAAGCATATTCAAGATAGGCCACAGTTCTCTTGCTAAATTTAGAAAGGGGAACATCATCCACAAGTTGAGCAACCACCGGCTCCTCATGCTCAGGACCTGTTTGAAAATGCCAATAAAATTTAGTGATATGAAAAGGATAAAAGGTTCTATTTACTTTTGATAATTGGTACAAAGAAATTAAACAGGTTAAAAAGATCTAGTAGAGATCTCTTATTCAATTGAGATCTCAATGCAATAGGAATATCACACACGACACAATGTATCTATCATGCAGTAACAGATGAGTATGGATATTTCACAGTATTAACTACTAAGCCTAACATGTATACTAAGTCAAAAAAATAGATTCAGTAAAAAGTCTTATAACATGCATGTGCCTAGGACTAATATCAAAAGACACAAATGAAAGCTCAACATAATTTCTATAGGAAGAAATTTGGAATATAGTAGCAAGTATAAATAATAGCATCATCCTCAGCTTCTATGAATATAACTAACAGGTTTAATTTGATTATGTGTAAGAGAATAGCATCATGCAATTTTTGAATATTTTTAGCATTTCCAAACCTTTACTATACATTATCTCCGCTTGCATTAACCTACATTGAAAAAAAAGGTAAACAAATGTCAGCAGGATCATAGAAGGGAAATTTCTAGATGCACATAAGTTTGTGATAGCAAGAAATACATCCTGCCTTGCATATCTAATCTGGAATGACGGTGTTGAAAAACTGTTGTCTTTATCATCAATCATCCAAACTCCACATAAATTATCAGCACCTACTTTAGGAGCTGCAGCTCAAAGGAAAGACAGATTCAAAGATTTTATCGATCTAAGAAAAACTACAATGCACAACGGCAAATTAACTGGGTAAATGCTCAGAATATCCAACATGCTAGTGTTAGTGTGGTGCCAGAGATATCTTAATTAAGCATAGCACGATGAATGAGATATATATTTACATGTAAGAAAATGCTTGCTCGGAAGTCCCAAACACACTCACAACAGAGAGCCCTTAACAGGATCTGAGAACCAAAAAATTTAATGTTTCAATTAACTAAATTAGTTTATTCCAGCAAACATAAAGTCAACAAACATAAGGTTAGTTACATGAAACACTATAACATCAAATAAAAAAGAAGTCTTCACTGTCCTCCCATCTCAAGGTAACCTTGATTCTGTACCATCCGCACAACAATGATAAGAATAAAAAAGAAGTTTTAAAATGTACATAAAATAAAACCACCCGAACAGCATAAATGAAAGCTTACCCTTGTACAATACATGGTTGGATACATGGAGGAGTGGCAAAAATTGCATAAAAAACATGAAAAAGACTTATCGTGACTAATACTGTGTGTTTATTATGTAATCCAGAGTGATTTTTTTTAGACATTGACAGTTACAGGGCAGAAAAGTACGCTTCCCCCACCGAAAGAGCCTAATCAAGAAATATTCAGCCCTGTGGTCATCACATAACTAATCCAATAGGAAACAATCATCTTAGACATTGACAGTTACAAGGCAGAAAAGTATGCTTCCAACTTCAGGGAGCTTAAAAGAGAGCTTATTATCAAAGAGTTTCATGATTCATCAATTTTCATGAATTGAAGATTGGTGGTACATAACAATATCTTACTCACAAGTTACAATTTTACAATCAGTTGTTGGCTTGGAACACCTCAAATTCACTCATATACACTAATTAAATTTAAAGAAATATGAGTGCACTGCATTCAATATTGAATATGAGTCTGATCCTTAATTTAACTCAAAAAAGAAAAAAATAATTGATCCCTGCTCAAACAAATGACTTATCAATCAATCAGTTAATTAAATTACAGGAGAGGATTATGGTATAATAACCTTCAAATCTCTGTGGTACACGCCTCTGCTGTGGCAGTAATCAACTGCATTGATTAATTGACGGAAATAACTTCTTGCTTCATCCTCTTTAAGTTTCCCATTTGTAGCTTAGGAATCAAATTAAGAGACAAAGTCATTTAGATGCAAGATCCAAGCAAGACATCAATGTACTTAGAATTATTCCAATACCACCTCCATCAAGAGAAAAAAAAACGGAATAAAGAAAATAATAGAGCAATATATAATATGAAATAAATGAGCAACTTACTATTTTGTCAAATAGTTCTCCTCCATTAACCAACTCTAGCACAATATATATCTTTGTTTTGCTTGCCATCACCTATAATTAAAGAGACAATGCTTAATGACTTTGAGTACATGCATAGCATACATATACAGATATATGGTGAGAGAGCACAAGTTCCATTGATTTTAAACTGATCAATTAATCTCCTTTACACTTTGGAGTCATGAGAATTATGCTGAAATTTGCTTTAAGTTGAAATTGGGATTCTCATATTAAGAGTTGAAGTTATTTTACCACCTTAAATCGCTTTTTATGACAACTTTGAATATGCAGAGTATTGGATGGAACAAATTGGAATTCTAAGAAACTTAAAAAAATAGATCACAAAGTGTAAAGGAGATGGGAGAGCACCCAACATTGGATGTATACTACTTATTTTAGGAAGCTTAACCAAAGGAGGATTTCTAAGTAGTTTCTTTAAATCAGTCTGAAAAATAAATGAATCAATTAATAGAACCATTGTTCTGATCGTGAGAAACAGAATGTACCCAGCGAGGTTTGCTGGGATTTTGCTATGGGATCAGGCTCTCTCTCTCTGAAGATGCTTATAGAGATGAAGCACCTCCAGGAAGATGATCACTACAGGAAACAACACGAGTGACGTACTGTGTGTGCAGTGTGAATGGAAAAGAGAGAGTAAGAATTGTTGTGTACCTTTCACCATGACTGATGCTATATTTATAAGATAATACCTGGATTCTGGTAGAATGGTGGTTGAGGCCCATTATCTTTGGCCGAGATATTTGAATTTTTGTTCTATCTCTGTTGCAGTATTTGTTATATCTTTTATCTTTCGATAGATTAAGATATTAGGCTGTTGAGGATTTGAATATTTGAAATAAAGATAATTAGGAGTTTTATCCGTAACAGATGCCCCTCAGCCCGGTTATTCATACTCTGGATGGCCGGGATGTATCAGTAGATAGGTCAATGCTATGTTGAATTCATAGATTCTGTGCCGAGATAAGTTGCTGTTATTTGCCCTATGCCGAGATGTCTTACTTTTGCTTGATCAATACCGAGATATGTATCCTTTCTTCAGTCGTTAATATGGAATGACTTCTCAACCATAGCCGAGCTACTTGTCGTTTTAATGTGGGGAAGCATTCTCGGTCTCGTACAAATTCTGCACCTGCTACCAATCCGATCTCCATTAGGAGACCGAGATACATCTCATTGTGATGAGAATCTTATAGTCGTAATCAGAGATCTCGGCTTCAAATTTTCTAGTTTGTTCTAAGGTTCCTGTTTGAAAAGACGAAAGGTTATCTTTTCATGTCTTTTCCTAGCGACGCTTCCTGCTCCCAGCATTTAATGCGTCATTTCTATTCCCTATGCCTCCATCATGAGCTTAGAATTTCCTTCCTGATTTGCCCCTTGCGTAACTCAGAAAATGTCGTTTATACCCTTAATGTCTGATCATATCTTGGAGGTTACGTTTTTGAAAACGTTTCGTGAGCGATTTTTGGCGGTTGTCAATACTTCAACTTTTTCATTCCCTTCACTTACCTTCCTTTGCTCTCATTTTAGCACCCTTTACACTTTTGTGACCTCCTCCCTCTGTCAACTTCTCTTTGTCTCAGCATTCTCTTAAGCCAAATTCCTTGGAGTTTTCCAGATATTTATTGCATTTTCCTTTCTGATTACATTTTCATTCCTTTCTTTACATTTCTTTGATCCTTGTTTGAATATCTGCCTCCTTAGTTGTTGTCTTAGTTTAGGTATTTTGTTCCAAGGTATTTCTCCTTCTCTTCTCCTTTCTTTGTTCTTACAATGAAGCTTACTCTTGAGGAGGAAGCATTTGTTCGAAAGAACGTTCCCCCCAAATCCGCATTTTGGCTTTGGGGTCTTCCTCTCCCTGATGAAGAAAAGAATAAGGATTTACTAAGATCTTCTGAGGGTTCTGGGGTTTCAAAGAGATCCCATCCTAATCCTCCCCTTACTCGTAAAGGCATTCGTGTAAGAACAGACAGTAGTATAACTGATAAAGCTCTTATTCAAACTTCTTCTGTTAAACCTGGGACTAAACATTCTTCGAAGGAGTGTCAATCTTCTAGGGGTCTAATATCTTTTGTAAATGTGTCTAAAACCTTGAGTCCCTTCCCTGCAATAAGCACAAATTCCTCTTACCATGTTCAAAGTGTATGGATACATTTCATTACTATGCCCATATCGGACAGTATGAAAGAACTGGCGAAATTCTTGAATCATGTCGCCACAACAGGTCCGAAGGGCCATTCCTGCAACTAAGATCCTTAGGACAATATTGCCGGATGCTGAGGCCACAAGGCCGACTTCTTCTTGTACCAGTTTGGCACTGGCTATTTCTTCACCTCTTCGTCTTCCAACCTTACTTCTAGGTATTTTTACTAACCTTCTCTTTTTTTATTTTATCGTAGGTCATTATGGATATCCCTTCAGTGGAAATAGTAGATGAATCCCAATCGACAGGATCTCAGTCTGACATCCCCTCTTCCTTTTTAATTGCCAAATTTCCATGGGTCATACACGAAATACTTCGTACTTCGTCTATTTTGACCCCGGGGAGCATAGCGGCACTCCCCATAGGCAACCAGGATGGGTTTTCAATCCGTCCTCCTGCCCCGGACGAGCCCATTTGTTCATGTGCTGGGGAAAGGGAGCCTAACTATT
>QARZ01034600.1:0-10124 GCA_013407115.1 Glycine latifolia
CCCCCCCTCTTGGTTGTTTTGAAGTGTTCCTTTGTTTTACACTTTTGAGATCTCAAATCTAATAGTTTTTCTTTGAACCTTTTCGAGCATCATTCTGAGTACCTTAAAATGAAGGAACATATTTGCTTAAAGGAATAAATACTGAAACACTCAAGCAGAATGTTAGCCATCACTTAAACCCATCATCCGACAATTTGCATTGCTAATGGTTTAACATAATTAAAACAAGAGATGTGGATTCAACAATCTCTTCTTTATTGATGATGACAAACCCTTGGGAGCAAATTCAAAAGGTGGTAGTACCATAGCTTTTCAGTTTTTACCTCCTTCCAAAGGATACCTATTGCTGCTCATCTGCTTCCATGAATGAAAGTTCGAGATCATTACAGGCACTAATCCAACGGTACAAAATGCAAGGGTGAGTTTATTATAAAAGATCAACGAACATCATATGACAATGAATAGAAAGAAAACAATAACAAATAACCACAATCATTCCCAATAATCTATCAGTTTAACATACACTTAACAAACTAGTCATCAACTTTTCAACAATTCAAATTAATTATGTTTGGATTGATGCCTAAGCGTGTCCTCATGAACTTCACTTAGGAAAACATAGCAGCAACTGCCAAGGTCACCCAGTCGTGCATAGGCCACTTACCCCATATGTTGATTAGTATGAGTCTCAAGGAAGTTCCAAACCGAGTGATATGTCCCAAGTACCATAGTTTTTCCTTATGAAAAACCGAAAGTATTTACTGACAAAGTTTATACTATTTCCACACAGTTATGCAGTATGAAACATGGGCTCGAAAAATGTACTAACCTTGAATAGTTAAAAAATTTAAATAATCCCCTTCCCTCTCTAGGAATGCTTATAATTTTTAAACCAAATCTCCTTCCTCTCCAGGAATATTTAGACAGGTCACCACACCCCCCATGTAAATACACATGCAGTCATCTCAATGACATCTTCAACATCAACATCATTTCATCTCAATGTCATCATCAATATCAACATCATTTCATCTCAATGTCATCGTCAACATCAACATTGTTTCATCTCAATGTCATCAACATCACAAGCAATCGCATTACACACACATACATATAAACTCATGCCTAGGAATCACATTCCCCAGGTCTTCAGACAACATAAATGACATATAATAACAATTAACAATATAACGAGACTGATATTTTAGGGAGAATTCTAAATTAAAGAGAAGAACTATAGTATACAAAACAAACTCTTAAGCTCATTTAAATTCTAATAAAAGAAGTAACAAGAGGACATATATAAAATTTTGGACAGAGTCTCCTTTGTAATTAATATTTTTCCCAAAATTCCAATCAATACAACAACAACATCATTCACAGTTTTGTTCATCAATAACAAATATATCGCATTCCATTAGTTTAAAACACAACTTTTCTTGAAAATCAGCATGCAACAGGGACAAACATACAACCCCAATATTTGGTTCCCAGACCCCAACTATGGTGTCAAAAGCTAAAAACTCCCCTCACCTATCTATATCTCCCTGATAGCTCCTTGCAACGTCGTTTAGAGATCTCTTAGGTTCACGCCGATTAGTCCAAGCGCAGAGCTCTATAAACCAAATCGAAGACAATTCAGCATAGATTCCAAAGAAAAAGTCAATTTTAACATTCGGGGTCAAATATCCATTCAATTTTAAAGGGGCTAAAATGGTGTTTTTGGGGTTTACATCAAAGAGAGTAATTTTGAGATTCTAATCATGCCAATGTGTTCAAGGTTCAACAAATGTCACAAAAATGAAATTAATTTTATAAAATGACAACTTTTACAATGTCTTATTTTCAATGGTTTTTCAAAGGAAACGTAAAAACATACAATAACGATAACCAAATCACAAGAGATACAATGATAGGCTCAATCTAACTAGGAGAAGACATAGAAATCATGGTTACCTTGAAGAAATCGCGAAGACAGGGTCGAGGGCTCCGTTCTTTACCGAACCTACAGGTTGGGTTTTGAAGATTCTGCTCCGATTAAAGGCTTCCACTCTGTGTGGTGGTCTGACAATAAATGATGACAGCTCATGGCGGTCATCGGTGGTCGTGGGTGGAGGAGGAGGAGGAGGTTTATAACTTGCAAACATAAAACATTGGATTTTAATATTATTGCGACAATATGACATGTTATGCTATTATGCAAACATAAGACATTGGAATGGTTCACCATGCTAAGCGATGCGTATATGCATATGATATAATTAGTTGCCAAAGCCACAAGGATTTGAAACAAGTCTTCATATTTGTACTATATTGCTAAAAGCAGCAGGTTTAAGGAATAATATGCATGGCAAATTCTTCAAGTACACATGTTTGCTTAAATCATAATATGCATTACTACTATGATTTGCATATATGAAATATGGTCACATGTTTATCACTGGCAAGGAAATATGGTCAGTTTTATTCAATACCATACTATGATATATGTCATCGTACAAGTGCCACATTATGCTGGAGGATTAAGTCAGTAAAAGTTGTTTGTGAGCTGGTGGCCATTTCTCAATCCGGAAGTTTCTCAATCAGAAAGTTCAAGACGGCTTAACTTGGCAACATAAAGGAGCCCTAAGTGGGCATATGTATAGCGTGCCTGTCTACTTTCACTATTCACTATTATACTAACATGACACAGGAGTGGTGTTAGACAATAAATTTTGTATTTTATTTTTGTCAACAAATATAATCTTATAGAAATTTAAGAAAGGGGACAATTCTTACTTTGGATCACTACTAAAAATATAGATTCAACGTCAGCCAATTAACATCAATTCTAATGAAAATCGATGTTAACAAAAATATGGTGACATTTTTATAAATAAAGTTTCTTTGTTAACATTGGTTATAAAATAACTGATGTTGCGAGTTTCCCTTAATATCAATTATTTTAACATTGGTTTTTATTAAAAACTGATGTTAATTTTCACTTAACATCGTATTTATTAATAACTGATGTTGTGAGTTTCCTTTAATATCAATTCTTTCTTTTGGGGTTTTAATTTTTTTGTAATTCTTTTGTAACATGAGTGGAGGTGATATGAACATTATTGTAATATACGGTTATGATCAGCCTACTTGTCATGAATCACACCTTTTACTTGTATTTCTCCTCCTTTTCCTCGATTAATTTAATTCTCACCATTTTGAGATCTAGGAAAGATTAGGTGTATGTAGCTTTACCCTGAGTTGAGAGGCTGTTTTTGTGATAAGAAGCTGAAATCTAACCCTTATGTCTATAGACAACAATGCATTTTATCTACATATGAAAAAAAAAATGTTTGTTCTCTACAACGTGCATATTTCTTTCCTTAGGCTCTAAGAGACCTTTCTTTTATGGTTTTCCTGCAAATTTGTGCTTCAGAAGATTATTCCTGTAACACCCCGGATTTCAAGTCATAAAAAGGGACGCTTCTTTTGTATGATATGGTGATTAATTATATGTTTTATTGTGTGTTTTATATGATAATTGTTGTTTTGAGTGTTTTTCCTTGAGATGTGCATTGGTGAGCATAAAGTCAACTTTGTTGGCAGAGGTTACTGTGCATGCACGCAAAAGGAGATGTCTTGTCAGCTGTGCTTATAAACAGCAGGCAGACACAGCAAAAACGTGCTTTTCCCTTCTTCAACGTTTTCTTTTCTCCATTCTCTCTCTAAAACTCACCCAGAAAATCTCTTGCTCTCGACCCTCCTCTGTGTTACCTTCAACCCGTGAGAACCACCACGGAATCCTGACGTCGAGACGGACCTCGTGGTTAAAGCAAAAGTTAGAACAAAACATCATGAAGCTTGTGAATGAACTCCTAGTTAGGTAAAGGGAGTTTATTATGTTTGATAACAGTTTTAGGTAACATGGTTGAGGACCAGGGAGCCCAACCATGGCAATGATTACATGTCCCTGTGTGTGTTGTTTTCCAGAAAAAAAGTTGTGTCTTTGAGTGAATGGAACGGGTTACATTTTATGTTCGTTGGTTGATGTTTTGTGTTGATGTTTAATGATGTTCTGGTGTGGTGTTTGATGGTGTTCTAGAAGGGGGGAGTTGATATTGTAAGAACTCCCGTGCATGTGTGGGAAGTTGGCATTTTGATGCTAAAAAGCTCCCAAGACACTTTTCAGAAGTGTTCGTGGAGGTGTCGTCTATCGGGATGGGTTGGCCGTGTTGCACATAGGTATCAACCCCTTCTGTTTGTGATGTCGGCTACCGAGATGGGTAGGCCAAGTTAAGCGGGTTACGTAGCATGCATGTGCATGCAGAACGTAACTTAGGTATCAACCCCTAGTCTTGTATGCGTTGTTTGTTATAATCGATTACAGCGCTTATATAACCAGTTTCATAGTGCCAAGTCCGTCCTTTGGTATTTTATGGAAACCCAAAGAATCCTTCGACCGACTTCGACTGACCTCTTCCAACCTCGTCCGCTCTTGTCCACCTTTGCCTACCCTTGTTCAACCTTTACCCCTTTTTGACTGCCCTTTACCGACCTTGACCGATCTTATCCACCTTCGTCTGACTTTTTTCGGATTCTTATCTCGGGTTAATATAGCTAGGTGCCAACCTAGACACTTAATACTTCACACTGGCTCACTTGTTTGTGGTGTTTGTGGATGACGCGTAAGAGATGTATGTGTCTATATTGATGATAATTGAGATAACATGGGGGATGTATGGCAGTATCCTAGCCATGATGAGTTGTTCCCAGGGCGGGCCATACATTGATGGAGCCCATGCTGATTTGAATGCAGATGGATATACATAGATACCCATGGGGGTGTATGGCAGTATCCTAACCAGGACAAGTTGTTCCTGAGTCGGGCCATACATTGATGGAGCTGTGGTGATATGCTATGTATAGACACGTGAGATGCTGAGACCAGGTGGTTAACCTTGCAAGGACCACGGTCAGTGCATTGATGATCCTGTGTTGGGGCGGCCCTCGTTTGGGGCGGTATGTATGTACATGGGAGGGTATAGAGATCCTAGCCAGGACGGGGTTGTTCCTATGCCGGGCCATACGTTGAGGGTGCCTATAAGAGACATACAACATTCGTATAACAGAAATAGGATTGATGATTGGCTGTAGGGTACCGGGGTACTAGGGGCCACGTCTGTTGGGAACTCCTTCTGACACCTATTTGGCTGATCACCATGGGGGGTGCTTCCTGTGCACGACAGAGTGACCCTGACAAGCTACTACATCATCTGACCACAGGGATGGCCTATTTCCGGGATGGTACCACATTGCATGCTGATAGTTGAGTCAGGATCATGCATCATGCTAGACATTATGATTTGACTTGTGGAATGTCCCTAGATGCCTGTTCATGTTGGTTGCACGTTGATATACCTAGATTTTGTGATGATAATGTGATGCTTGGATTGTCTTCCTTAACTGATGTTATCTTTTGCTTGTTATTTTACATAATGAACTCACATTTGCTTTGTTGTACCGAGTGGTTTGGTACTTGTGATGATCGCGAACCGTGTTTGTGTGAGCAGATGGACAGCAGTAGGTGGCCCGGAAGATGACCACTTTTGGTTGGAGCAGCCGAGTAGCCGGGATGTCGATGGACTAGATCCTGGGCAGGAGTTGTATTTTGCTAATCACACCCCTTGTTTTGATGGATACACCTTAGTTTTTTGCTAATTACACCCCGATGTTTAATTTCTTGCTTCCCTATAAAACACTTGTACATTTTAGACATGAAGAATTGTACTTACAACTAAATCACATTTTTATTGTGTATATTTATGCAATTGGGATGTTTCGTACGTGTCTTGTTTATGATTACAATCATTATGTGCTCGTGAAAAATTTACTACCATTTTCAGAATCAAATTAAAGAGATCTTCAGTTAAAACATGTTTATGGAGTGATTAAGAGTTAGTGATATAGTAGAGACGTGGCGGGTCGTTACATTAGTGGTATCAGAGTAGATCAGACCTTCTGGCTAGTGAGTTGTGAGCTTGCTATGTTTCTCTGTGCATGATTATGTTGATCGTTGAGTGTCTGATTGTTGAAGTGACTAGCTGTGTTGTGCTGGGTTATGTTTATTCGTGTTTGAGCTTGTGTAGGATGTTATTTTTAGTGTAGTGATACTACAGTTGTATTTCTCACGTCTGCTATACCATAAGTTCCTATGTTTAGTTGTGAGTTATCAGACTGGCCATCTGTATAACTTGGGAGAATGCAAGGGAACATGGCAAGCAGTTCGGAATACAAGCAATAGAGGGTCTGTATAGTATGGTTTGGTGTTTGTTTGTGTGTATTCCTTTCGGGTTCTCACTTCTTGTTGTGCGCAGTAAGTGATGGCCAGTAGGAACGATCGCGCAATAGCTAATGCTCTCCAAGTCGGCGTTGGGAAATTAGACTAGGGGAGAAGCCCCAAGAGCTGTGGAATTCCAGGGATTGGACCGCTTTCAGCGCAACAATCCTCCTTCATTCCATGGAGGGTACAACCCAGATGGCGCTCAGACCTGGATTCAGGAGATTGAGAAGATCTTCTGGGTCATGGCATGCCCTGAGGAACAGAAGGTCGCTTTCAGCACTTATACCCTAGCGGAGAAAGCCGAGTATTGGTGGGATAATACCCGCCAATGCATGGAGGCGGAAGACCGGGTAGTAACGTGGGAGACCTTCAAGGAGGCATTCTTGGAGAAGTACTTCCCGGAGGACGTGAGGAACAAGAAAGAGATGGAGTTCCTTGAGCAAACAAGGGAACCGAACTGTAGCCGAGTATGCGGCTAAGTTCGAGGAGTTGGTAAGGTACTTCCCTCACTACCAGGGACGGGATGGTGAAAGCTCTAAGTGCATGAAGTTTTTGAACAGCTTGCGACCCGAGGTGAAGCAAGCCGTGAACTACCAAGGGGTTTGGTAGTTCTCGGACTTGGTTAACATGTGCAAGATATGGGATGAGGATTCCAGAGACAAGGCGGCCTACTACCGGAATACGGGCCCTGTAAAGGACAAGTAGATCGGGCACCAAAATCGCGGGAAGCCCTACACCATCCCTCATAAGCCGCATGACCATTGCCCTAACCATCAAAGGGTTGTTACTGCGGGATTTCTGGGTGGTAGTAGTAGTAGACCCGCTACCTTTCCAACGTGGAATACGTGCTTCAAGTGTGCTAAGCCTTGGCATATCGCTTCTAAGTGCGGGCATAGGGGTCCGATTTGTTATAACTGTAAGGAGATGGGTCACCTTCAAAGGGATTGCCCACACCTCAAGAAAGAGCGGAATGGTGGAGGCCAGCAGAGCCAACCCGGACAACCCATGACCATGGGAAGAGAGTCTTCACTCTTAGTGGTGCTGAAGCCTCGAACTCTCAAGATCTAATCCAAGGTAAATGTTTCATAAACAGGATTCCTTTACTTGTGCTTTTTGATTCAGGTGCGACCCATTCTTTCATATCCCGATTGTGTGTAGAACCGCTCAAACTTTCTATGTCTCATTTAAATAATGAGCTTGTGGTTGAGACCCCGGCTAGTGGGTCTGTGTTGACTTCCGAGGTATGTTTGGACTGCCTTGTGGAAATTTCTGATAGAAAATTCCAGGTTGATCTGGTTTGTTTGCCTCTTAGCCAGATCGACATTATTTTGGGTATGGACTGGTTATCTTCCAACCAGGTCTTGTTGAACTGTTATGATAAAATGGTCGTGTTTGGCAACTCGGATGTGAGAGAAAAAGGGATGTTCATCTCGGCCAACCGGGTTGTCATCTTTAAGAGAAAATGCCCGAGTATACATGATCTTATCGAATCCGGAGGTAGAGATTGAGGTTTCTCTAGCCGACCTCCCTGTTGTGAGAGAGTTCCCAGGAGTGTTTCCTGAGGATGTATCTGGGTTACCACCTGGAAGAGAAGTAGATTTTTCCATAGATTTGGTGGCCGAAACTAGACCTATATCTGTAGCCCCCTATAGGATGTCTCCCTTAGAGCTAGCTGAGCTTAAGAAACAGTTGGAAGAACTGTTGGGTAAGCAGTTTGTGTGGCCTGGTGTATCTCCATGGGGAGCACTCGTGTTGTTAGTAAAGAATAAGTATCCTTTGCCTAGGATAGATGATCTTATGGATCGGCTGGTAGGGGCTTGTGTGTTTAGTAAAATAGATCTTAGGTCGGGTTACCATCAGATCCGGGTGAAACCCGAGGACGTCCCGAAGACCGCTTTTAGAACCCGCTATGGTCATTACGAGTACTTGGTTATGCCCTTTGGTGTGACGAATGCTCCCGGTGTAATCATGGACTACATGAATAGGGTCTTTCACCCATACCTCGATAGCTTCGTAGTAGTCTTCATAGATGATATCCTGGTATATTCTAAGACCAGAGAGGAGCCCGAAGAGCACTTGAGGATTGTGCTGCAGACCCTTAGTGATAGACAACTGTATGCTAAGTTGTCTAAGTGTGAGTTCTGGTTAGAGAGGGTAAGTTTCCTAGGGCACGTGATATCCTAAGGTGGTATAGCCGTAAATCCTTCTAAAGTGGAAGTCTTCCTTGAGTAGGAGAGCCCTAAGTCCGTGTTCAAGATTAGAAGTTTTCTGGGATTGGCCGGGTATTACAGGAGATTTATAGAAGGTTTCTCCAAGTTAGCCTTACCTTTGACCAAGTTGACTCGTAAGGGTCAAGTGTTTGTGTGGGATGACCAGTGTGAGCATAGCTTTCGAGCTCTTAAGGAAAAGCAGACAATTGCCCTCGTGTTAGTTTTGCCTAACCTAGGAGAGCCTTTTGAGGTGTATTGTGACACAACAATGACGGCCTTAGGAGGGGTGTTGATGTAGTGTGGTCGGGTTGTGGCCTATGCTTCCAGGCAGCTTAAGACACATGAAAGGAACTACCCTACCCATGATTTGGAGTTAGCTGTCGTGGTGTTTGCCCTTAAAATATGGAGACATTATCTTTGTGGCTCCAAGTTTGAGGTGTTTAGTGACCATAAAAGCCTTAAGTATCTATTCATGCGTCAAATGAGATGGTTGGAGTTCCTTAAGGATTATGATTTTGAGCTTAGTTATCACCCTGGCAAGGCCAATGTGGTGGCCGATGCTTTAAGTAGAAAATCTCTCCATGTGTCCGCATTGATGGTTAGGGAGTTAGAGCTTTTGGAGTAGTTTAGAGACCTTAGTCTAGCGTGTGAGCTCACCCTTAATAGCATGAGACTAGGAGCCCTATGGATTACGAGCGGGCTATTAGAAGAGATCCGAGAAGAGCAGAAGTCCAACCCTTTTCTGAAGACCCAACTAGAAGCCATAGCATCAGGGAATGCTAGAAGTTTCCATGTGGAACGGGATGGAGTTTTGAGACTTCAAGGTAGGGTCTGTGTTCCCAACATATCCGGGCTTAGGAAAGTGATCTTAGAGGAGGGGCATAGGAGTAACCTAAGTATCGACCCCGATGCCACCAAGATGTACCAAGACCTTAAGAATATATTTTGGTGGCTGAACATGAAGAAGGCGGTTAATGAGTTTGTATATGCATGTTTGGTCTGTCAGAAAGCTAAGGTAGCATACCAGAGACCATCGGGTAAGTTACAACCCTTGGAGATACTGATGGAGTGCCTTTAATTAAATATTTTTCTATCATTCTTAGCTTAATTGAGTTCTCTTGGACTTTTATTTTCCCATTCTAATTCAGTTTTTGTCTTAGGCAAGTTAGTGGGCTTAATTGCTAATTGTTGTGTATTTTTGGATTTTAAGCTCACTTGACGTATCTGGCTTGTACAAGACCTACAAAGCTCTACGGAACTCCGAATGGAGCTTTCTAGGAGTCCCTGGAAAGATAACAAAAATATCTACAAGTTTGCTAGAAATAGCCCGAGGCTAATTCTGTCATTTGGAGGGTCATTTTAAGCTTCAAAATCAGAACCTCTACACTTGTAATTTTAGGCTGTGAATTTGATTTTATGGTTGTAAATAGCAAATAATTAGAATTGATGGGTTTTGTTCATGGCCCATTCTTTTCTTCAGACTTAGACACTACATATTAGTGACCTTAGTGAAACTTGGACAGCACACATTACATTTTGCACAAACAACTTTATTTTTCTCTTTTTAAGTTTTTAGAATCAAAAGCTTGTTC
>QARZ01034607.1:0-15607 GCA_013407115.1 Glycine latifolia
TTATACTACCTCTATAGTATAAAATTCTTTTAACTAATGTTGTGTTTGGTTGAAAGAATAACAAATAAGAGAGATTAGAATTAAAGAAGAGTGTAGGAGATGTGAAACCTACTTGTGATCCATCCTATTTCTCTCACTCTCAAAGTAATATTGCATAAGAGAAATGTTCTCTCTAACATTTATAATATTTTTTGTGATTGGTTATAATTTATTGAAAATCACTAATTTTGATGGTCTCACATTTTATTTAATGATTATCTATCTAGATTTAAATGTGAAATTTATCAAAATTTATTGTTTAACAAGTTTCAATCAATCATAGAGAAAATATTATAAAGAGAGTGTTAGATAGATTATCATTAGCAATTCTCTTTAATTAATTCACATCTTTTAAGAAAGTTAATAAATTTAACTAGTGGTTAAATTTATTAGTATTTTGTATTATTTTTCAAAATTATCTTTAAAATTATTGAGATTTTTCATCTCTTTTTACTTAATTACTTACTATCTAACTAATTAATGTGTTAATTTTTTCCAATCCTTATTTGAGAGAATGTATTTATTTAAGGGTATTTTGGTAAAAAAAATAATAGTCTTTTTAAAAGGGACAAACAAAATTGAAACAGGCAAAGATAATAAAGTAATTAAGACTATTTTAGTAATAAAAAAAAAATTATGAAAGAAATATTTTTAAAAAGTCTTATAAAAGGAAATATTTTTTTATAAAAAAAAGTCTTATATTTAATGACAAAGATAATAATATTTAGTATCATAAATATAAATTAACGATGTGAATTATCTTTCTGGGGATAAAAAAAATAGCATACAAAGCTTTGGGATACAGGAGAATGAAGATGAAGTTTTTATATATAAACATGTGTACTGTATTTATGATGCTTTAATTATTTATAGTAGTGATAACATATTTAGATATAGTTCTCAACTCATAATATTGAGTTATTGGATAAATGATTAAATGAGTTAATTATTGTTTGAATTACATGAATTAGTATATAATAAGAATTTTAAAAAAAAATAAGAACTTTATAAATAGAATAAGAGGAATAAATTACAAATTATAGTCCGAGAAGCTTATTAACAATTTTTTTAATATATAGTAGTGTTATTATATTTGGATTCGTGATTGACTCAATTATAATATTGAGTTATTATGTCAGTGGTTTAAACTAATAAATTCATGGTTAAATTACATGAATTAGTATATAATAAAAATTCAAAAAATAAATAAGAAATTTATAAATAAAACTGGAGGGAGTATATGAAATTACAAACTATAATCCAAGAAGCTTATTCATAGTTTATTTTTAGGTAAAACCTTATTGGTATTTAATTTTTTGGAATCAACAAATAAAAATATGAACGTTTTTAATGAAAATAATTTTGTCTTGAGAGTTACTTTCTGTTCCTTTTTAATTGTAAAATTTTTTAATTTTATTATTTTTTCTCTATTGTTTTCAATTTTTAAGATATTATTAATTACTCTTTTGTTAAATATATTCTTATTTTCCATCTGATTTTTCAGTTAATTTACATATGTATTTATTGTGAAGTAAAAATGAATAAAAAATAGAAAACATAATAATAATAATAATAATAATAATAATAATAATAATAATAATCAGTAAAAGACAAGAGTGGAGTTGATTGTTGATTGACAAGAGTGGAAGGGAAAGGACAACAAATAGAAACAGGTGTTGCGTTGCGTGGGAAGAAGCACATAATTTGAATTTTGGCTCTTTAGTTACTCACTCTGAATGGCAGAGAAACAGAGATGGCTTTTGTGTTCATTCATGGATGACGGTGAAGCAGTAACAGTACCGCCCTCAAACTCGAAGAAGAAAGGTAGGCCACCAATACCAAAGAAGGAAATGGTGTTTAAAGACTTGACCGGAGTTGATGATGATCCTCGTAATCCACAAAAAAGGTGTGTTATTCGCTTGATAGTATTTGGTCTCATAAAGTAGAAGAATAAGACACATTTTTAATTTTTTTTGTAGACGAAAGAGTGAGGAAACAGGCATGGTCATTGTCATTGATGTTCCTCCATGTAATACTCTAGCCTACCAACGTGCGAAAGAGATTCAAGCTAACCTATCTCCTCAATTCCCAACCTTTCTTAAGTCCATGCTTCCATCTCACGTAGCCGGAGGATTTTGGCTTGTAAATTCTCACTTTTTCCATGCTTCTACGTTTACTATAATCAGTCCTTCATTTTATTATTATTCACCATGTTATTTAATGCCAGGGTCTTCCCAAAAAATTCTGTAACTTGCATATGCCCAAGCTTGATACTACCATCGCTTTGGAAGATGAAAGTGGCCAACTTTATAAAATCAAATATCTTGCTCAAAAGGCCGGTTTAAGTGCAGGATGGAGGGGCTTTTCCATAGCTCATAACTTACTTGAGATGGATGTTCTAATATTCCACCTGATCCAACCTTCCAAGTTTAAGGTAATTAATTCTTTCAATACAATGTGTGTCAAGAGGACAAAAATAAATCCTTGTTTTCGACACATTTATGCTTTGTTATGGATTTTAATTTTAATTTGAAGAAAAATGTGCCTTCTCGCTCCTGCTAATATTCCAAGTTGTAATCTTCAATATCTTGATGTTCGCAGGTGTACATTATAAGATCTCAGGAATCTGATGAACTGGATGGTGCTCTTGACCTTCTTAAGTTAGATGGGTGCAGAAAACAAAGGGATGGTAAATGTGGTATGCTTTTCATTGCGTTTGTATACAGTAGGATTCATATATTATGGCTTGTAAGAGAGCAGAAAATTAAATTTACTGTCTTGTTTCTCAGATGCTAATGATCATAAGAATAACGGGATGATTTTTGGTGCTAATGTGTCTCAATCAGACCAGGTTGAAAATACTAGTGAAGATTTTGACTCTGGAATTAGATTTTCAGAATCTGTTGTCAGTTTCAAGCAAGTGACTGCTGCGGAGAATTTCAGGATTGTGGTGAATGGTTTGGTTATTGATTCGGAGCTCTCCAAATACATTCGGAGCAAGTATTATGAGCTGTGTTGCAGCCAGAGGTCGTTTCTTCATGACCATCTTCTTGAGGGTCTTAACACTAAACTGGCGGCTGGAATAATTTCTGAGACCATTAATATTGCCGATGCCATTAAAGCCAGCAACCTTACAACCTCTCCAGATAGTCTTGTCATATGGGACAAAACTTTGAAAGCCTTTGAGACAATGGGTATGAATGTCAACTTCTTGCTTATTCGGCAAGGCCAGCTCATGAAACTAGCTTTGAAATTGAAGAGGTACAAGGAGGTAACACTCGAAAGAGACCACGCTGCAGAGGAGTTGAAAGCTCTAGAAGCAAAACTACTGGAAGTAAAACAAACTATAAATAGACTTGATCAAGAGAATGATATACAACATATGCACCCTGAGAGGCTGGAGGCTATGTTCCAAGAACTGGCTGATGCTCCTTGGTGATGTCTTTGCTTGTTGCTTCTCTGTTTGGACTCAGCAAGTTCTAGTGCCGGATATAAGATAAAATGAAATAGGGTAAGATTTTTTGTGTTATTATGAATTATGAAAGACACCTAAAACTAATCCTCTTTTTGTTATTAGTTATTAAAAACTTTACAATTGACCGGTTTCTTTTTTCAAACTCTCCTTACAGGTGCTAACCTTATAAAATATTACCTACTTTCCTATTTATAACACTCACTTTTTAAATTTGTTTGTTACTTTACATGGGACACAATCCATATTTACTTATGCATTAATTTTTTTAAACTAAAAATATCTTTAATTAAATAAGAGAAAAATTATATTAACATGCAGAAGAGAAAAAAATATTAATGATAATAGTATTTTTTTAAAAGTATATAAATTTAGGCAAATTTATTATCATCAATTAAATTATTAACTTTTTTTAATTTTAATAAATTAAGTAATTGAGTGTTATAAATAAGAACGGAAGTGGTAATATTTTGTTAAGTATATGATATGATACAGTTCTATAGATAATAATTAAGGCGTGACACATGATAATTTGAAGGAATGGGATATTCTGCCTTTAGTATGAAGGTTTCTGTAGTATAGATAATGGGATTCAATTTCCGGAAAGAAATTGATTCACAGAAATTTGATTATAACTGTTTTATATTTATGTGGTGATAGATATATTTTAATGAAAATGTTAGTAGTTGCAATTAAGGTACTAGGAAAGGAAACAATAAAAAATAATACTTAAAGAGTATATTAAGTATTTTAAAACCAGTATTTTTTTATGAGAACTAGTATCATTGATACAGTTGTTAGTAAGATCTTATATTAATTTTCAGACTTGTATAATAAGCCACGTATATGGATGGACTTTTTGAATGTCACGACTCAGTGGATTTAGGAATATTTTTATTTTTCTTATTGAACTTTTAGGAGTGATTTAGTGCGTGTTTCTGTGTTGAACGAAATTGAGTTTAGACTAGTGGATAAATTCTAATATTCGAGGCATCTGTAATGGAAGTTTATCAAAGTAGTAATAATAATAATAATAATAATAATATTCTTCATTTAGCGAAGGTTATAAACAGAGCTCTAATCTAATTACTTCAGGTAACTTGTAACAAATGTTTGGTTTAAACATTTAATAAATTTGATCACTTATGAATGATTTGAACATTTAACAAATGTTTGACATTGTCTCTGTCACAACATTACATAGATCTTTTGAACCAATTAAAACTTCAATTTAAAATTATTTGTTTCATCATGTTGTATTATTCTTTTTTTTTTTCTCGTTTGAAAGTCAACATATTAGTTAAGAAATATTATTAATTTCTCATTTAGGATGTGTAAAATGTTTGTGAATTATGTGGAAATAGAGACATGATCCAAAAGATAATAACTAATATATTATCTTGATTATTGAAAATGACATGTAAATAAAAAATTCTCAAATAGATATATAGAAAATAATGTATGAAAAACTATTTTTTATAAGTCACATTTTTTATAGAAGACAATTTTTTTTTAGTTAAGTAGAACTATTATAAACCGAAAAATTCTCCTTTTGAATTTGAATAAAAAATATTCGATTATTAACAGTAATAATAATTAGTCAATTTATTTTTGAAATTAAATTACTTTAGTTTCTAACACTTAAAAATCATTTAATTTCGAGCGTTTACAGTTGTTAATCAATTCGATCCTTAGTGCACATGAGATCAGGGATCAAATTGACTAACGTGTTTGAGAATGCCTAATTAATAAAGTGAGTACTGAGGAGTGAGAAACCTAATTTATAATACTCTTCTAAAAATAGAAATAGAAAACATTTTACAATCATCAAGAAGAAAAACATTTACATTTAAAGACATATTAGTTTTTGACTACCGGCAAAAGGATAATCTCGATCACACCAAGAAAATGATATTTCATTTGAATGCTTAGATTTCCCAAAGACGTGCTTTTATATGTTAGTGAGGGATCCGTTATTATTATTGCTTCCTTTTCTATGATTATAATAGAATCAGCCCAACAATCGTACATTATTAGAATTCCTTGTACAAATTAGGAATTAGATTAAATTATCATTAAGAGCTATAACTGAGAATGTATTTATACAAGAGAAGACAATGAAAGGAAGGCAAGAAGTCAGAAATCCTTGACATTATATATATCTAATTAGTTCTCAAAATGACTATAAACTATTGAACCAAAACAAGTTTTAGCTGTTAGCTCATATTTTTTTGTTGTGGGTAAGGGTAATTATGACGTTTTAAGAAAAAAAAACACCGTTAAAATTTTGTCAGCTTCTGTTGACAATAAGATGTCGTTAATTTCCAAGATAGACGAGGTGAAAACATACGACGAAATATTACTCAAAATTATCATCATTGATATTAGCAGGACTTGATCTTTTCTGTGGCAATACTTTACTTACAAGAGAGTACTGGGGCTTAAATGCCGCATTCATGGAGATGTTTTTAGTAATCCCGACAGAAGCAGACTGCAATGGTAGTCTGTTATGTAAAGAAAAAGGAGTGGGCTTTTGTTCACCGTTCTGCTTTGACTTGAGTAATTCCTTATTTGGTTCCTTTTGCTGTAGCTTGGGACTTATAATAGATTCAATGGGTACCAATCGTCCGTTAACTTGGTTTGTGAAGACAAAAGTCACCTGAAAATATAGAGCAGTGAATACCAATTTTGCTCCTTTTTAAAAATGTTGTGAATAATCCTGCAAATCAAGTATTATCATGGGCAGACTTCCTATTTAGGTTTTTACATGTTTAACTTCAAGGTGAAACAGCTACTTCGGTTTGCAACAATCTTGTCATGAAGGAATCCTGCTCCTTGGGAATAGAAGAGATAGTAAAACTCTTAAGAAAACTCCCAAAATTTTCATGCTAAGCGTATGGAGATGGCTTGTTTATCGCTAGGTTCCCACTTTCTCATTTAAATATTTAATGCGAAAACCAGAAAACAATGTATACATGAAGTTAAAAGGCATGCAAAAGTTCAACACCTCTAAATCTACGACTACCACTGTTTTTAATCTAATCATTTCCAAATTCACTGAGCTTTATGTAATTTCTAGTATTACTCAAATCAAATGCGAGAATGACACACTATGAACCCATGGAGCATAATTTCAATTTGCAAATTATGCATAAAATAGGATTTTATTGTTGAACTTAATTAATTTCCTAGCAAAAGAAGAAGAGGGAATGAAAATGCGTTAAAATGCTATGGCACACCTCATCACCGGCTGAAGCCTGAAGGATAGCATCTGGTACAGAAGTTGGGAAAAAATGATGGCCCCAACTTCCTAAATCCTCTTCCAATGGGATCCCTACCTGATATAAGGAAATGTAAGAGTCAAGATTATAACTATTTTTTCTTTGAATTCTCTTCAATCAGGAGGTAAGACAGACGCAGGTAAAAGTATAGTGGTGGATGAAGCAGGTGATGCAAGCAAGCCTACTACTCTTGACCCATTGGGCCTTCCAATTGGTCCAATTACAAGAGCAAGGGCAAAGAAAGTCAAAGAAGCATTAAATAATGATAGTTAGTGGCAAAGTAACAATCAGGAGCATTGATTAATTCAATTCAGATTCAAGGAATGCATCACAATAAAGATTGATTCCATTCAAATTTAAAGAGTGAAATATGATGGGTAATAAATAAATCTCAGTTCAGAAGTTGCAATTAATGTCACAAAGAATTGCAACCATTTACTTTCATAATTAAGTGCATGTGGACACATGAATAGTTGGGAGGGTTCAGCACCAGCACATGAGGAATTCACTGAACCAATCATAAACTTTTAAATATACATTGTATTTTTGTTTGTTTTATAGTAGTATAATTTAGAAACCATTTGAAATTGTATTTCTTTACTTTTTATGTTATTTTCATTCATTTGAAATCAAAGAAAACCAAATGAGGTTTTTTCTCTCTCAGTTCTCCATTGAACTTTACTAGAACTTATCAAAGGAGACCTTTTCTTGTGGTGTTCACCCTGGAGTTATCAAGGCATCTCCTTGTGGTGTCCATCCTAACTTTATTATTTGGGTTCTTGTCTCCCTTATAGGTCACAGGTCCAGGTGCCTTTTCAAATCTTTTTAGTTTTTTGGTTCAATATCAATATTGGGGTTTTGGGACTTCGTTTTCCAAGGATTCTCATCAGCGGGAATAAAAGTTGAACCAAAGATATCCACCCAAAAGAGGAGACCCTGCACATTTTAAACTATAGCGTACATAAACTTTATATCGAGGTAACCTGCTTTTCTGATCTTTTTAAATTCTGTAAGCAGCCAGCAATTTCTGCAAATCCACCAATATCAGAGGTTTCTTCATCAGATTCATTATCTGTTATTGTTGACTGGGCTTCAGTGCTTCGAGGGCCATCAAATGTTTGACACCGACTGCATTGCATGTTTTCATGGATCTCTGACCTAAAGAAACATTATAAAGCAGACGTTAGACAGAATTAAGTAAGATCCCTGGTCCATGTTGTGATAGACAGTACCTAAGATTTGGGGTGCGTTTCTTTTCACCCTATCACACCATTAGTATCAACCATGACTACAATTGCGCCATGGCCAACTTCTTTTATGATTAATTTATGTGTTATCAAGATGATTTCATGACCAACCACATTTATTAATTAATTGGTAGGACCAGAGGAGAAACAGAAGAAAAACATATTCAAATTGATAATCTCAAGGAAAAAGCACCAAAATCAGATTTAAATGTTTCAGTGGCTGTGCCGACTTTTCTAGTCACTAGTCATTGTTGTTCCTCCTTTGCATCTATCTCTAGTTCATCAAATTCAAAGATTTTAAAAATATTGAGGATCCTATCACTATTAGAATTTGAACCATTCGATCTAGCATCCTTCAATATCAAAAGAATCCAGATAGTTTCACCACAAAATTCAGAGAATTATTATCAGTTATCTAGTTTTCTCTTTCCTCCTTTCCATAAAATTCCAGGTACCAAATGCATATGAATCTTTTGCACATTTGTATGTTACCTCAGTTTTGTTTTTTTTTTAAAGGCATTGTATGTTTTTTTGAAAGGGAAAAAGAATGCATTACTTGATGTTCTCATGAAAAGTAAACAAATCACGAAGATTCTCTGTCGAAAGCAAGTTACCCTGAAAATAAATGAAATAATGAATAAGATTGTAAGACATGGAATAAGCAACATCGACTAAGAACATATGGGAGAAGCAGCAATTTTGACCTGTGCCACAAGGCTATCGGTTTGCTCCTGCTGAATGACCTTTTGCAGCCCTTCTTTTGACATCTGACGCTGGTAGACCTACACATAACTTAGTAGTTTACTAAAGGGACAATATTAACAAAAATACCTCAATGAAGGAACTGAAGCTAAATGAATAAAAAAAATGTAACATGCATTTGTGTAAATAAGGTTAAAGAATAAAAGAATTCTATAAATAGAAAATAAATCAAATAGTAAGAATAAAAAAAACAAATTCAATTCAAAATAAATAACTAAAACTAAATTAAGAAATTAAAATGCATAATTGACAAATTCACTAATCAGTCTAAATTCATTTTATAGTAAAAAAAGATAAATTCAAATAGAATAAAAAGAGAATATAAGCGGGTAACAAGAATGGAACCCGCATCATTAGCTTGGAGTTGGAAGGCTAGCGGTTGTAGTTGGCATTGACTCATCATTTTGATTTAATGTCTCTAATTCAAAACCGAACTGTGAAACAACAATATATACCTTTTCTTCTATTGTTCCGGCACTCAAAAATCTATAAATATAAACTCTTTTCTTCTGTCCATCCCTCCATACTCTTGCTGCAGCCTGTTTATTGGCAAGGAAGAATAGCAAACAAAAGAACATGTGTAAGAGAGAGAGAGAGCACGCATATAAAAATTGCAGCTGTCACAACTAAACTGAGGGCATTACTTGTTTATCATTTGCTGGATTCCAATCAGGATCAAACAAGACAAGTCGATTTCCACCAATCAAATTGAGTCCACAACCACCAGCCTTGCTGCTTAAGAGAAAAACAAATTCGTCCTGCAATTTATCAATTATTTTTATCAAAGGATAATCACATACAATGCTTAATGAATTATAAGCATGGAAAATTATGAAATGGTATGCATTTTACCTTGGATGGATCATTAAAGCAGTTGACCAATTTCTGTCTTTTACTGATTGATGTAGAGCCGTCAAGCCTCAAGTGAGGGTACCTTTGTTCCCGACACAATTGAGCAAAAAGATCAAGAGTCTGTTACATGGGAGATAGTTTAGCATAACAAGAGAAGGTAACAAAAGAAAGCATGAAAGATTCAGTTACCATGGAGAAGCAATTTATTTTGTATAGTATTTTTATTTTTATAACTGTAAAATCTTGTTCTTAGCAGAGGCAGAGTTTTGAGCTATGGCTCATGGAATTTGCAACGTGTTGTGGATGAAGATCATTCTTGATATTAGGGTATACCTACACTGATGGGTTTATTTTTCTTTTCTTTGTACTATTGTTGACAGCTGTAGCAACAAACTAACTTCAGTTAGTTACACAGTTAATTCTTTTCTGTTAGTTAGCTCTAATATAAACAGAGCATGTAATGATTCTAAACTTGGGTTGAATATTAATATCTTCCTCACCTCAATCTCTCTCTCTTTCTCAAAACTCTATTATGGTCTAGAGAGCACAATTCTGATCCTCTTTCTCATTCATGGCTTCCGCAATGAATTCTCCTCCTTCCTCCCCGCTGCCGCACTCTTCACCAGTGGCTCCTTCGTCATCTTCATCCCTGAACACATTCTCGCATTCAATCTCTCTAAAGTTAACGAGCAAGAACTACTTTCTTTGGTGTCAACAAGTTGAGCCAATCATCAAATGTCACAAACTCTTTCATTTTCTCGTAAGTCCAATGATTCCACCAAAATTTCTCACAATTGCAGATCGTGACAATGGAGTTGTCTTTGCTGAGTATCAAGCATGGGAAGAACAAGATCAGTTCCTCCTTGCGTGGCTTCAATCAACGATTTCTGGTGAAATGCTTCCGAGAGTTGGTGGATGCAAGTCTGCTTGGCAGATTTAGGACAAAATCCACACTCACTTCCGTTCTATCACCTGCGCCAAAGCTCGCCAAACCCGTAATGATCTTCGTGATCTTTCTCTTGAAAATCGCTCTATTTCTGAATATCTCAGATCCAAACACTGGTTAATTCGCTCACTGTCGTTGGAGAGTCAGTAATGGCCACCGAGCATCTTGATCTTGTGCTTGATGGACTTCCTACTGAGTATGACTCGTCGATTCCGCTGATTAGTAGTCGTGTTGCCAATTTTACGATTGATGTGGTTGAGACCATGCTCTTGCAACATGAATCTCGCATTGACAGGGCCAAAAAGCATTCCCTGGATTCAGTTAATCTCACTGAAGGAAACTTTAGGGCTAATGATTCATCTCAACCATTGAATTCTGTAGAAATGTTACGGAAACAATGTGTAATGTTCTACACATCAGTTGCTTTATTTATAATCAAAGGAGTAATTACAAAAAAGGTTACAAAGTAATTAAATCCCTAAAAATCAGCTAGAGAGATATATACCATATTTCCTAGTTTCCCTATTTACATTAAATCAGATCATATCATTAACACTCCCCTCAAGCTGGAGCATATATGTCATATGTACCCAGCTTGTTACAAATATAATCAACGCGAGACCCTTTGAGAGATTTAGTGAACATATCTGCCAGTTGTTCACTGGAGTTGACAAAGTCAGTGGTGATTTCTCCTGAAAGCACTTTCTCTCTCACAAAATGACAGTCGATCTCTATATGTGTTTAGTTCGCTCATGAAAAATCGGATTAGATGCAATGTGAAGGGCAGCTTGATTATCACAGATAAGCTTAGTGTCCTGAGTGTCTCCAAAGTGTAATTGTTGGAGAAGTTGCCGAAGCCATACAACTTCGCATGTAGCAGCTGCCATGGCACGGTACTCAGCTTCAGCGCTAGATCTAGCAACGCTATTCTGTTTCTTACTTCTCCATGAGATCAGGTTTCCTCCAATGAGAATTCAATAGCTAAAAGTGGATTTCCTGTCTGATGGTGATCCTGCCCAATCAGCGTCCGAGTAACAAACAATTTTGGCATTACCTTTGTCTTTATATAGGAGTCCGCGACCAGGTGCATTCTTGATGTATCTGAGAATACGCAAGACAACATCCAAATGGCTATCACAAGGAGCATTAAGGAATTGACTTACCACGGTTATTGCAAATGAGATGTCTGGCCTGGTGACAGTAAGATAATTAAGTCTACCAACAAGTCGGCAATATCTTCTTGGGTGTTCCAGTGGCTCCCCCTGACCCGGAAGAAGCTTGACATTCGGGTCCATAGGAGTATCATTGGGGCGGCAGTCAAGCATACCAGTCTCGGTAAGAATGTCTAGAGCATATTTCCTCTGGGAAAGAGCAATGCCAGAGGCGGATTGAGCAACCTCAATGCCGAGAAAATATTTGAGAGGACCCAAATCCTTGGTTTGAAACTGACTGTGAAGGTGAGACTTGAGTCGGCGGATACCATCAGAGTCATCACCAGTGATAACGATGTCATCCACATAGACAACTAAATAAATACACAGTCCAGAGGAAGAGTGGAGTGAGAAAACAGAGTGGTCAGCCTTAGAATGGGTCATACCAAACTGAAGTAAGGCGGAGCTGAAGCGACCAAACTAGGCACGGGGGGATTGCTTCAAGCCATAAAGAGAGCGGCGAAGGCGACAGACAGAGGGGCACCACCAGAAACACTGAAACCGGGGGGCTGGTCCATGTAAACCTCTTCTTGCAACTCACCATGCAGGAAGGCATTTTTAATGTCCAGTTGGTGAAGTGGCCAATGGTGGATGGCGGCCATAGCAAGGAAAAGACGACATAAGTGATCTTTAACACGGGGGAAAAGATCTGAGTAGAGACCTTAGCCACCAAGCGAGCTTTGAAGCGATCAATATTGCCATCCGGTCCAACCTTCACTGTATCAATCCAGCGACAACCGACTGTAGTTTTGTCAGGAGGCAAGGGAACTAGCTCCCAGGTACCACTGGCCTCTAAAGCACCCATTTCATCTAACATCGCCTGTTGCCAACGGGGATCACTCATGGCTTCACATGTAGACTTAGGGATAGACACAAAATCCAAAGAGGTAATAAAAGAAAAATAGGAAGAGACAAACGATCATAATGAAGAGCACAAGCATATAAAGGATGAGGATTGCGGGAGGACCGAATACCTTTGCGAAGGGCAAGAGGAAGCTTAGACTTAGGTGGCGGTGGCGGATGAGTGTTTGGAGTAGGAGATGATGCTGGGGGACCAGTAGGTGGAAGTACCGGTGACCTGCGCTGATAAGTAATGAGTGGGGCTGGGGCAAGGACCACTACTGAAGCTGGAACAACAGGCGGAACATGCAGATCTAGACGAGTAGTGAGAGTAGAGAAGAAAGGGGTAGATTCAAAGAAAGTGACATCAGCAGAAACAAGATGCCGTTGAAGCTGAGGACAGAAAAATACATTTAAGAGACTTGGCAGAAAGTTTGTCTTTACCTGGAGTAAGGTCATGGACAAAACAAGTGCAACCAAAGACACGCAGAGTAACATGATAGATGTCCTGTTGAGGATATAGAAGGGAGTATGGAGTCTGGCTGTTGAGGACGGACGAGGGCATGTGGTTGATGAGATAACAGGCAGTAAGAAGCGCATCACCCCTAGGAGATATAAGGTTGGTTGGGTGGTTGGGAAAAAAGTTTGAAGAGGGGAAGGAGGGAGAGGTCGTGGGTTCGAATCCCTCCACTAACAAAAACACTAACATTTAACAACAAACTTTGGCTGATAAAAAAAAAAAAGTAAGAAGTGCATCATCTCAGAAGCGGAGAGGGACATTATAGTGAAGGAGGAGGGTGCGAGCTGTTTCAACTAGGTGACGATTTTTCCGTTCAGCCACACCATTCTGTTGTGGTGTGTGAGCACATGTCGTCTGATGAATAATTCCTTGTGAGGCAAGAAATGACTGAAAGTGGGAGGATAAATATTCCCTAGCATTATCAGTGCGTAAGGTTTTAATAGGCGTCCCAAAATGAGTATTAATTTCATTAAAAAAGGCTTGAAAAACAGAGAAAACATTAGAGCGATTTTTAATTAAGAACACCCAAGTGCAACGGGAAAAATCATCAATAAATGTCACAAAATAGTAAAAGCCTAAAGATGAACAGACTCGACTAGGACCCCAAATGTCAGAGTGAACTAAAGTAAAAGGTGACGCAACACTTTTATTGACGCGTGGACTGTAAGAAGAACGAACATGCTTTCCTAATTGACACGCGGCAGAGTCAAGTGGCGCAGTTTGGGGAGCTGGGTCGTCGGAGGGAGGTGTTCCTACCCCTGGAAGTCACCGGCGAAAAAGGCAGTCCGATGAGAGGGAAACAGCGTTGAAGGCTTGCGTGGTACTGTTTATGCGCAGCCAAGAAACGCTAAAAATTAAACCTAAACTACTGATACCATGTAAGAGTATTGTTTCTGTAATGTTGTGTGTCAAGAATGATCACACTAAGCCTCTATTTATAATCAAAGGAGTAATTACAAAATGGAATTAAATCCCTAAAAATCAGCTAGAGAGATATATTCCATATTTCCTAGTTTCCCTATTTACATTCAATCAAATCATATCATTAACAAGCTACATGGTCTAAATGATAACATTGGGCTCTATCTGATAGTCAAGCAAAATGGAGGGTTGTAGTCTATAGAGTAAATGCTTATGTTTTCTGTATCTCATTATAGTTCCTGTTGGAGGATTTATTTGTATTTTGGTGTTAAATTTCTGTTGTTTCTGTTGAACTGCAGGTGCTGTTGTCACTGAATGGAATTGAAAATGAAAATATTAGGCTCCTATCCAAAGCAGAGTAAGCTGTGCTTTCACAATTACTCGTAACATCTCTTTTTTGTCTAATCTCCCAAACAATAATTGTAACATCTGGGTTTCTTTCAATCTGCAGATACATTTCTGTAAACCATAAAAAAGTTGTGTGGGATGTTAGTATTGTTGATGTTTCTGTTAATTTTCCTTGGAGAAGTACAGCATCAGAGTATAGCAACTTGGTAACTCCTCTATATTTCGAAGCTAAATATTTTATGTGTCCTGTTTGATGACCTCAGTGGAGAAATTAATTTAACTGTGAAATAAAAAGTTGGGCCATCTTTTTTTGCACTGTGAATAGGAGTGGCAATTGCATCCATTTATTTTCTAACCTTCCAGCCAACATAAATCCAACCAATCTGCCCAATCATAAAATTAAAACTTATGGATTGGATCAACAATTATTACTAGATGATTTATAAACCATCTATCATATTCTTTAAATCAACTGGTCAAGATATTGGATAAAAGGTGGTCATAGGAGCAAGGGGCCTGTTGTAGGTTCTTCAGAAAACAGTTCTCATAAGGAGACAAATCTTAGAGAGGTAATTTTGGTTGACAAGTAAGAAAGGAACAGTATGTGGTGCTAGATCTGGTTAGATTCTGTAGTATTTGCTTATTTATTCACCGTACTCTTCTTGAAAATTTTGTCTTTAGCATTTTTTATATTACACTTCAGTTCCTAATTATTTTTTCTTGTTTATGCTTCTTATTGATGATATTTTTGCACAGGTAATGAAGTCAAGATCTTTATGCTGTAAATCCACAAATAGTCTTGAGTCTTTTTTTTCAAAAGTTGAGGAGCAACCGTACTCTATGACGAACTTTTTAAATTCACTATCCACATCTGGGATTTGTTTAGGCATCCAACTTCAAGATCTATATGATTATTTTGATGTTATGCTAAATGATTTTAAGGTAAGGCTTAGTCCATATGTAGTTCTTGTGCTTGTTTTTTACATTTGTTATTCATCCTTTTTATTGTGCTAACTATTGGATTGCTTCTTGTTACTGCAGATCATCATGGTAAATTCTGACCAGTCACAAAAGGTTTATATTCTTGAGAAATTTAGTGTTTCGTTCTTCCTGGCACTTTCCATGATCCCAGATGAGTCCATTTTGAAGCAGTTAGAGGTGATTAACT
>QARZ01034664.1:0-11158 GCA_013407115.1 Glycine latifolia
TAAAAATTCTAGTATCATCTCAAGGTATAAAATATTGGGGTGTTACAGTTGCCCCAGTCTGCATCAACATAAGTTAACAAGTGTACGAAATTCTGAGCAGGAAAGATCAGGAGCCTAAAACCTTCTTCGAGAGCATTAACATAAGCTAACATAGTGTGTACTTTCTTCGAGAAAGTGAAATGCCTTTGCTAGATTTGGCAATTTCAAGGCCTAAGAAATATTTCAAAGAGTCCAGAACCTTCAACTTAAACATGGATTGTAACTTGGTCTGGACCTCAGCAACACATGAAGAACTTGGGCCAACAAGTATAATGTCATCAACATATAGAAGGAGCACTACTAATAAGGATCCAGAGCCATAAGTGAAAACATAATAATCATTTTTGGATTGAATGAAACCCTACTGTAATAGTGTAGAAGAAAACTTGGAAAACCATTGTATTGAGGCTTGCCTAAGGCCATACAAGGACTTATTGAGTTCGCATACAAGACCAGGAGCAATGGTTTTGTATCCTTGAGGAAAGTCCATATAAACTTCCTCAAATAAATCCATATTGAGGAAAGCATTGTTAACATCTAGTTGTTGTAAACACTCATTTCTAGTTGTTACTGCTAGAAGTACTTTCACCAAGGTAAGCTTGGAAATAGGTGAAAAAGTGTCTGAAAAATATATTCCAGCTTGTTGCATGTAGCCTTTAGCTACTAACTGAACTTTGTATTTGTCCATTGTTCCATCAGGTTTATATTTGAGCTTGTAGACTCATCTGCAGCCCATACAGTGCTTGTTAGATGGTAAAAAGACCAGAGATCAAGTGTTATTTGCTTATAATGCTTGAATTTATTCAATCATAGCCTATCTCCACTCAGGGTATGCAACTGCTTGATGAAAAAAATGTGGTTCATAAGTAATGGAGATTTGATTGATGAAGTTATGAAAAGATAAGCTAAGTCGAGCCATGGAACAATAATGTTGTATTGGATATGGTTGAGAAGATGTAGAGCAGATGAAATCAGACAAGTAAGCAAATCTTTTATGCTCTCTAGATGACCTTCTAAGAAGTTGATGTGCTGGCATAGACTTAGAAACTGTAGTGGAAAAAGTGGTAGGAAGAGGGACATGATTTGACTGAGCCTCTGCTAACTGAGCAGTTGTTCCAAGGCTGATTACATAATCATCAATTGTTGGATGAACATCTTCAAAGTGAGGAATTGAAGGAATGCTCAGAAATAGGTAATGAAATAACATAATCATTACAAAATTCTGGTAGTTCTTGATCAACAACATTGGAATGAAATGAGAAAATGATCTTATGAAAAATAACATCTCTCGAGATATAGAATTGCTTAGTTTCCATATTATACAAATTGTATCCTTTATATCCTCTTGGATAACCAACAAATACAGAAGGAACAACTCTTGGTGAAAATTTATTCCTTGTAAAAGGTAAAGTAGCAGCAAAAACTAAGCAACCAAAAGTCCTTAAGGAATCATAATCAGGTCTATAACCAAATAGTACCTAATATGGAGACTTGTGGTTAAGTAAAAGGGAAGGAACCCTATTAATCAAGTAAGCATAGTAGCAACACACTAATGCCAAAACTGTATGAGAACCTTGGATTGAAAATATAAAGCCCAAGCCACGTTAAGCAAGTGTTGATGTTTTCTTTCAACCACTGAGTTTTGTTGTGGTCGTTCCACACAAGAAAACTAATGAAGAATGCCTTATGTAGCTAGGAAATCTATGAGTGTCAACTCTTTTGCATTGTTAGATCTAATACACTTAGTTGATGAACCAAATTGTGTTTTTATCATCTTAAAAAATTGCTTAATTGCATCTATAGCTTCAGACTTTTGTTTCAACAAAAAAACCCAACTAAAGTGACTACAATCATCAACTAATGTGAGAAAAAATATTTTTCCACTATATGTACTTTTGGCATAAGGACCCCATATATCACAATGCAAAAGATCAAATAGATCCTAAGAAATATGATTGAAAAATTTAAAAGACAATCTACGAAATTTAGCAAGAGGACATATATGACAAGAGGAAGTAGAAAAATCATTGGACACATAAAAGGAAATTTCATTACTCAAAGATGTAAGTACTTTATCAGATACATGGCCAGATCCAGAATGTCAAATATTTGGATCTTTACAACTTGCAAAATTTGTACAAGCTAAAGCATAATTCCCAATCCTCCTGGAATGAGACATCTCCTGAATTGAAAAATGATTTTTTAGGAATGTGACAGAAAAATTGTTGCGCAAAAGCAAAGTACTAACATGCACCAAGTTGTAATTAAATTGAGGAACAATGAATACATTGTGAAGTAACAATGTAGGTGAAATACGAATAGTGCTAACAGCAACAATAGAAACAATAGTGTGATTTGGTAATGTGATTATCTTATTGGAAACTGTTTGATAAGACTCAAAAAAATTTAAAGAGTAGGCTACATGAGTGCTAGCACCTGAATCTATAAGCAAAGCATCTTTAAGGAGATTAAAGGAAGGAGTAGCAGACAATATCATACCATTGGAATCATTTCCATTTTTTTTTGCACATGAGGATTGACCTTGCAAAAGATGGATCAACTACTCGTATTGTTGTGCAGTAAGTTGATGAGTCATGATTCACAAAACCTATAGACACTTAATTCACTGAACCAAAATTGGAGTGATTTGTTGTTGTAGAAACAGACTTGTTCTTCTTGTAATTGGTTGGATAATCATTCAACTTGTAGCATTGAGCCTTGGTGTGACCTTGAATACCACAAAGGGACGATCTTTCTGATTGGTTTTGTTCTTCGAATCAGGACATTACTTTACAACAAAAACATGAGAAGAAGTAGCAGAAGCAATACCAATTTCCTTCTATTTTTCTTCTTGAACAACTAGAGAAAAATCTTGGTAATGGAAGGAAAAGGATCCATAGAGAGGATGTAGGCTTCATTGAGACCCATCAAAAAATGCATAGCATACTCAAGTTGAGCATACTCACACCAAGGTTTGATTCCATTGCATGTGCAAGTATATACAGGCTTCAGTTCTAACACATAATCCCAAATCAATCTCAGTTTTGCATTATAAGAAGATACACTCATGGAACCTTATTGAAGAGAAACTAAATCACATTTCAACTGTTGGAAAATTAAAGGTCCATTTCGTTGCTTAAAACACTCCTTGAGATAATCCCAAATAGCTTTCTTGCAGAAAAGCAATGAACAACACTAACCTACATCTCTTTCGAAAGATAATTCAGAAACCAAGAAGCAATAAATAATGTTGTCATTCGCATGACTCAAAGCAAGTTCAATAATTGAACCATCAACGAAACCAAATTTGTTCTTGCCAAGAATAGTCATATTCATTGTCTTCTTCCAATAACTGTAATTGTCACCTGATAATGGATGATAAACCAACATCAAACCAGGATTGTTCGAAGGGTAAACGAAGAAAGGATTGACATCATCCATCGCTACAGCCATGGGAGAAAACCATAAAAAACTTCAATGAAGAAGAAGAAAGTGCTTCAAAAGGAAGCTATGAATTAGAGAATATGCAGAAGATGAATTTCAACTGATAACATGATAAACTGATAAAGTGAATAGAATTGATGGAATTGAATTACAAGAAATGGTTTATAATGGTTATATAAAAAGCCAAACTAACTAACGAACTACTAATTTCATGCCCAAACTAACTACTTTAACTAATATAACAAACTACTCAACTAACTTTTACATTCTCTAATAAAAATGGTGACCAAGGAAATAAAAGCTTTAAACATAAAATTAGAATAAATGAAGAGGTATAGTAAAATGAAAAGAAAAATCATCAACATAGAGAAGGTGAAGAAGAGTTTTTTCTCCCAAAAAATGAAAATCTAGTACCCATTAAGTTTAGTCTGACACACTAAGGTTTTTGTGCTCTCTAATTTTGGGTGTTTTTTCTAGTAAGTACTTCCAGCCCTTTGGCCTTCCTATAGTGATTATGCTTGAAATACACTAAATAGTAAATACACCTTCAAATGGATAACACTGAATGTTACCCATTAAGATGGAAAACTATGACTCGAAGATTTAACTCGCAATTACAATTAAGCTGAACTTAAATGTAGATAAACAAAAACAATTTTATTATTTGAACATAAAATATTTAGTAACGTATGTATTTGACATTAATATACGTAAATATTTTTATCTCTCATTTTTTTATACTAAATAGTAAATATACACTCTAATATAAAAATGTAATAACTTTTTTCTGTCCCAATTTTATGTTCTCCAAATATTTTAAGCTATATTTTATATTTTTCATATGCATTAAAAAACAATCACACACAAAACTTCCTTGACACATATAGGCTAGCATGCTTTTGACCTAGCTACAATACAAACATTATTCATGTTAAGAAATTATTTTTTTTAAGTTGGGATAAAATTTATATTTTGTTATTATCTTGTGGTGAATAAGCTTATGATTAATGATAAAAAAATGAAAATAATTATATCATTTAAATAATAATCATTAGTGTGGATAAAATATTACATAATGAAAAATACTGAATCCTTATGCCTACTTTAATTTGAAAAAAAAATCTAATTCTAATTTTTATAAATAATTATAAAATATCATATTATTTTTAATTCCTTTTTAAAATTTAAACCCTTTCTCCTTCGCCGCCTTCGCCGCTGCCAAAAGTCTCACCACCGACACAAAGCAGCAATATAAGGAATGGGTCTCACCAGTCACCACCACCACCACTTCGCAAACTCCCCACCACCACCACACTCACAAGAACCAAATCCATAAATCAGAGAAAGAAACGCCCCAAGAAATGGATTCTTCACAACCACCCCAACATTACCGCAAACACCTCACCAACGGTGTTCCTTCCCCAGTCAAGGCTGCGCCCTGTTTGAGCTCTCAAGAAACCGTCGCCCCTGATTCCGTGGTATAATGGGTGGTTGTGAAGAATCCATTTCTTGAAGCGTTTCTTTATCTTGCGGTGGTGTTCTGGTGTGCATGGCTTGGCAGAGGTCTGTCCTGTGTCTGTGCACACAGAAGAGAAAGCGATGCCAGACCCTCTTTTGATTTAACTCCGGCCCAAGTAATGCTTTTTGTGATTTAATTACTGTTTGAGTTAAAGACTCTGTTGATGTTGATTCACTGTTTTCTGGATGTTAAAAATCTGTGCCTATCTTAGCAATATGGACTGGATACATATTGTGAGTTGTGATAATATACCTTGAATGCTGAGATTCTTCAGATGATTTCCTAAAATATTGTGTCCTCTTTTTCATGCTCTTATCCCTGGTTTCCTTGTATATTTTTACTTTCTTGGTGTTGAATAAGCATAGACATTTGTTATGAGTGGTTGCCAATTTTGTTTTAGGAATATTATGTATCAGACATGTCACTGTGATCTTTCAGGTTTTACCAGACACATTTTTTGCGTTTCTTTTAGACCCTAATTCCCCAAGGGTTTGTCTTTTTTACTCTAGTCTTGGTTCAATCCTCCAAGAACTTTTGGGTCAACCTAAATTTAAATCAGTCTTTGCTATTCATTATCTTAATCATAAAGCTTGAACTTTTCATTTTGTAGAAATCCTTTCAAGACCTTTTACGGAAGCAGGAAGGAGATCGGTCAGTGTGGGAATATCCATTTTCTGTTGCTGGTGTTAACATCACATTCATGCTTATTCAGATGCTGGATCTTGAAGCAGGTTATTTTACTTCTCCTTTTAGTTTTCTAGTCTCCGTATATTTCATGTATAAAAGGATGAATGAGGGATGCCTTTATGTATGGGCACATTTGTTTCCTCATTCTGGTCGGGTGATATGTCAAGTTCATAGAGCACTACTACCAAATAACCGTTTGAATGTTATATGCTGACATAAAATTTTACCAGTTACTCTTGTCTAATCCAGTTGCCACTGATCATTATCTGAGTGATGGCCAGTGCCACATTGTAATTATAAGAAATTAGATTAGATGTGTCCAAGGGCATATTTTCCTTATCCCACCATGAGCATAAAGTTTTTACTTTATTTGAAAGAATGGAAGTTGGTCTTTCCAATCCAATGATGTAGGCCAACCATATACATCCACTCCCCACTTTTAAACATTTTTATGATAATTTTTTGCATATTATGGAATTGTTTTCTCTTGTTTCAAATAAATATGGCTTGTTACCGATTATAATATTTTCGATTATATTTCTGATGTGAGGTATCATGAAATTGCATGTTTCTTAATGCAGACTATTGCAGCATAGATGTTTTTTCACAAGTATGCAATGAATTGAATTTGCTTACTATGTTATCTGTTACTAATGTTTTCCTTCACAGTCAAACCTCGGACACTGGTGGGAGCAACTTTCCTAAAATTTCTTGCAGGTAGCCTTTATTATTCCTCTCATTAATCTATAAATTTAGTTGTATTTTTGTTCAGTTTGGATGGGAAGCAGGGAGGTAGGAACTTAAACCATAACAAAATGGAAAAATCAAAAATGTTACAGAAGTATTGGGTAGATTTGTTTTGATTTAAAAAGGCATTTTTTAGGGAGCATGATTCTTTCACTACCTCTCTTTCACTTATCTTTTCTAACTTCAATTTTTTTCTCACCTGATTGGTGCTACATAATTTGTATTAGATTCATGAAAAATCTTTCATCTGAAATGGCATTGCCTGAAGAAAATACTTGTGTTTATAACTTTTACATGATATGGCAGCAGTCTTCATTTTATGGTAGTTTGCTGTTTCAAGTTCCTAAATTAATTTCTATGCTTGTTTGACAGAAAATGATTCAGCTTTTGATCTTCTCTATTGCATAACATTCAAGATGATGGATCAACAATGGCTTTCTATGCGTGCTTCATATATGGATTTTAACGTATGTATTTATCATGAATTTATTCTGTAGAGATTAGGAAATATTATGGCACTAGCAAATTTAATTGAAGTATGTAAGTTTCCTTGGATTGCTAGTGATTATCAACATGTTACTTATGTTATAACAGACAGTAATGAAATCTACACGCCGTCAGCTGGAGAAAGAGCTTCTGCTTGAAAACATAACGTGGCTAGAAGATGTACCCTCATACAAACTTCTCACATGATAGTTGTCGATGCTTACTCCGAGCCTACTAGTTTTAACCACAAGGTTTTACTTGATGTGATGCTACTCTTATAATTTCGATTCCTTCCAATTCGGCTTTTAACCATCTAACAAGACTGAGGTGAGCCTAAGTATGATATGATCAAGGTTCTGGAGGCAGCAGTTGAGCTTTTAATCTAGTTGGAGGATAATATTGTGGGTGGGACAAGCTACCTGGGGAGTCTGAAATGTAGGTTTGCTTGGTACCAAAAAAGATTAGATTGTAATGAATTGTGGTTTGCCTATATATTTCCTCAATGTCCATCAATGGGCAAATATAGCTTGCAGTATTGTAATTCAGGCAGTTTGTACCCTTTTTTCTGGTCTACAGGCAGGTGTACCTGAGTAAGTAGATTCTGCCAGGGCCTTGTTTGTGTATACTGCATATTGTTGTTTAAGATTTAATGTTTGAGTTGATCAATAGTTCCTTAACTATTGCTTTTGGCTAAAAGTACCATGTTTTTAATTTTATGCTTGCTTTTCTGGTGCTCTATAAGATAAAAGATAAACTCTTGGGGCATTCATAACAATGAAATTGATCTTGGTGATTTATAAATGCCACCTCAAACTAACCAGTGAATTGGTCAGCTAACTAGTTTGAATAAGTTATGGTTCGGTTGTACAATTGAACAAATGCGAATAAGTTTGAGTTGGTTCTAAATTGAATTGAATTAGTACGAATATTGGTGAAGCTGATATTTATAGTTACTCTACATACAATAATTTCTCAGCAAGATGAGTGACAATGTATATGACTAATGAAGATTGGTGAAGCTGATATTTATAGTTACTCTACATACAATAATTTCAAGAGTATAAATAGTAGATAATAAAAAGACCTGCAGGGTACAATATTTAAAGACTTCAATTAGTTGCTTAAGTGAGCAATTAAGTTTCTTATTAAAACTAGTGCAACTTATAAAATACGAATCCTTTATGCATGAATTGAGACGAAATCAGACGGATTTTGTTTTTGTAATTTTATTAGTTTTTAATGAAATAAAAAAACAATAATTGTAAAATGAGATGGAAATCACCCATGCGTTTCTGTGCACTGCTTTCTTCACAAACTTTCGTACCATCCTGCATTTTTTTCTTAAATCTATTTACCTTTGGATGAGGACATTTTAAAATTTTGAATAAAAGAAAAAATGAAGAGAGAAAATTTTGAACTTTTTACTTCTTCAAGTCATTTTTTTGTCTTTTCCTTTATTTTCTTTTTTAACCGAATAAAAGATTTTTAAAATTTGTAAAAAAATATATTTTATTTTCCTTTATTCAAACATATGGTAAGAATTCGAATGATTTTTCTTTTGAAAAAGTAAAATAAGTGCAATCTCAACAATGGGTAGGAAGAACAATGAATGAACAATAAAGGAACATGAAAACTTCGTTTAGGATTTATATGATGGTGAACATATACGTTTAGGAAATGCATTAATGAACCGTAAGGAACAAGACATGTTTAGCATTTATGATTGTAAACACGTTCCCACGTAAAAGAATAAAATTATAAAATCATTAGTTCCAACATAAAAACAGACATAGTAATAAATTGCAATACAATAATATTTTTCTCACACTTCTTCATGAAGAGCGAGATGAGTGAACAAAAATAGAAAGAGAAATAAAAGGAAATAAACAAAAAGAAGGATTATAAAAACAAAATATAGAGACTTGTTAACATAGATACTTGTTTTTAATGAAGATTATCTTAGCAAATTGCACCTTAAGTGTATTTTAAGAAAATTGAAGCTATAGTTTCTTAAAATACTCTTTTTTTTATTATAAATAAGTGTGTTTAAAAAAAGATAGGTGTGTATAAAAAAAAAGACAGGTGTATGTTAGCAAATTTCATACCCAAGCTATATCTTAAATGTATTTTAAGATAATTATAATTATAACTTGTTAAAATATTCCTAAAAAGCAAGTGTTTTTGGAGTTAGCTCACCTTTAGGGGATTGGTCCTTTGTCTCGTCCCTTGAGTTCAAAAGGCTTGTCTAATTAACCACCATCTAGCTAGATATCATCTTTCACAATATTCAAATGTATAATTCAAATAACTCTCTCTCTCTCTCTCTCTCTCTCTCTCTTATCTAGCTTGACATGCATGTTGTGAATTCTTGAAAGAAAAGGGTGTCTTTGGGAAAGTGAACAAGGTGGTGTCAGCTTGTGTAGGAAGGTGTTGGGTTAAGCCATTCAACGAGGGCAACTCCTTTGTATAGTTGCCAACTTAGAGTTTGGAGCCCTGTGCAAATTAAGTATCAATGATAAGCCGGAGGAAGGTGAGCTATAAAATTTAGAAATGTACGATACAATTTTTAAATTATAAATAACTATAAATAATGAATTTAAATAAATAAATCTAGACATTAAAATAAATTTAAAATGTTGGAATAAATAGTTTATAAAATATCATTTAAGAGCTCAAAGACAATATGTTTTTGTTTCATCTAAATTTTTTAAAGTTTGGTATTAATTCCTCTAAAAAATTATCTATTTATTGTCTGTCGATTTTTTAAAATGCATCACTTTTAATCTCTTAAGCACAGTCTAAACCACTTTTCATTCCTCTATAAAATATTATCTAAACTATTTTGAGAATAAAAAAGTGACACATTTTAAAATTAAAAGATAAAAGATAGGTAGGGGTATTCGCGAGTCAGTTTGGATCGGTTTTGGCCAAATTTAAGATCCAACCCAACCAAATTTGATCAGTTCAATTTTCAGAAGAAAAAAATTTGAAAACCCAACCCAACCCGCTCATGAACGGTTTGGTTTGGTTCGGACCAATGGGTTACCCATTTAAATTTGATCTTTTTTTTTTACTTAGAACTACTATTTTATATCATAATTCATCAAAATATCCAATATAATTAACCCCAACAATTCCCAGTAATAACCCCAGCAACATGTGCAAAATACCCACCAACCCAACTTTGTTGATCAAGTGGCATAACCCCAATGGCAGCCAACAAGGGAATTATGTATCCCAAACAAGTAAGCAACCCTGCAGATAACAAGGCCTTTGGGAAAGTCTTATGTGGCTCCTCAACTTCACCAGTTAGAGTACTAGCGCTCTCCCAAAAGTTCAAGTTCCAAAAGATGGTGTTGAAGTACAATGTCCAATCCTTCTCCACACCCTCTTGACCAAAACTTAGCCACTTGCTAGGGTCAATTTTGGGCAAGGAAAACAAAGACAACAACACAAAAGGCAAAAGTGAAACAACACCAAGAACAATTGCAGTATAACCCACTATAGCCAAACCAGAATAGTTCAAAAAGGATAAGACACAAGTGGAGAGAGAAATAGACACAAAACGAGGGAAGCGTTTGAGAGAAATAGGCTGTGGGCTCCTCCGCTTCTTGTGAGGGTGGTGGTGGTGAGTTTGCGGTGGTGTTGGGGTGGTTGTGAGAATCCATTTCTTGAAGCGTTTCTTTATCTGAGTTCATGGATTTTGTTTTTGTTTTTTTTTCTCTCCTGAAAGTGAAGGAGAAACGCGTTATATAGTTAGAGGATTTTGAACGTAACTTTTGAATGGAAAGGTTCGTAAGAGGAGTGTTCTGGTTTGCATGGGTCTACTGGAATTAAATTTAGAACGCATTATGTCACTCTCTTTTTAACTTTTTTCAGTTCTTGGTTACTGACTTTTGTACATTTGGTGTTCTTTTGCAGGTTTTGTTGTTAATGAGAAACCTCACTGTCAACTTGTCTAGCCCTGACTTTGAACCCATCGTAAGTTTCAATATATCCCAATTATTTGCCTCTCTCTTTAACTTTTTCTTTTCTTTTACCTTTTTTCTTTTCTTTTTAAATACTAGTACTTGTATAGCTATGGACCAGATATGAGGCAGATTTTCAACTAATGGGGTGGATTACACTATTACATAGACTTACTATGAGTGTTCATTTCATTATCATTTATGCATTTATTATGCAATGTTTTTTTATTAGCAAAAGTGTAAAAGATATTTACACTTGAGTGTATAT
>QARZ01034689.1:0-10335 GCA_013407115.1 Glycine latifolia
AGATCTTTGGATTTTGAAGCTTCAGCACCACTAAGAGTAAAGACTCTCCCTATGGCTTTCGGATGTCTGGGTTGGTTATGCAGGCCTCCACCATTCTGCTCTCTCTTGGGATATGGGCAGTCCCTTTTGAAGTGACCCTTCTACTTACAATTGTAACAAAATAGGTCTCCCTGCATACAGTTAGTAGAGACATGCCTGGGCTTACCAAACTTGAAACAAGTGATCCGAGTTGGAAAGGTAGTGGGCCTGCTACCATTACCACTAGGAAATCCCAAAGCAGCAGCTCTTTGATTGTTGGGACGATGACCATATTGCTTAGGAGGGATGGTGTAAGGTTTTTTATGGTTTGGCAGCCCAGTCTTCTTGTTCTTCATTGGGCCTGTATTCCGATAATAGGCCACTTTGTCTCGAGAATCCTCATCCCATATCCTGCACATGTTGACCAACTGTGGGAACTGGCGAACACCTTGATAGTTCACAGCTTGCTTCACCTCAGGTGGCAAGCCATTCAGGAACTTCACACACTTGGAGCTTTCACCATCTCTTCCTTGGTAGTGAGGGAAGTACCTTACCAACTCTTCAAACTTAGCTGTATACTCAGCTACCGTCATGTTTCCTTGCTTAAGTTCCATGAATTCCATCTCCTTCTTGTTCCTAACATCTTCAGGAAAATACTTCTCCAAAAATGCCCTCTTAAAGGTTTCCCGAGTGACCATCTGACCTTCAGCCTCCATGCATTGGCGAGTGTTATCCCACCAATACTCAGCTTCTTCTACTAGAGTGTAGGTGCTAAAAGCAACTTTCTGCTCCTCTGGACATGCCATAACCCGAAAAACCTTCTCAATCTCCCGTATCCAGTTCTGGGCACCATCCGGGTCGTACCCTCCACGGAAAGAAGGAGGATTGTTGCGCTGAAAGCGGTCCAGCCCTTGATATTCCACAGCTCCCGCAACTTCTCCTCTATTCTGGTTCCCCAAAGCCTGAGCTAAGGCTTGGAGGGCATCAGCTATAGCATGGTCATTCCTAACAGCCATCACTTCTTGCACACAGCAAGAAGTGAAAACCTTGAAGGAATACACACAAACAAACACAAAATAATCCTACACCGTCTCTTCACTCTTTGTATTCCTAAATGCTTGCCATAATGTCCCTTTGCGTTATCACGAATTATACAGATGGCCAGTCTGATAACTCATAACAAGGCATTGAAATTTATGGTATAGCAGGCATAAGAAATACAAATATACTGTGACTATGCTAATAACAACACTATACGCAAGTTTCAAACACAAATAGTCCAAGTCAGCACAAAACAATTCATCACTTCAACACTCAAACATTCAACAAACAACCTAACATGCACAGAGAAACATAGCAGACTCACAACTCACTGGCCAAAAGGTTCGACCTACTCTGATACCACCATTTGTAACAACCCGCCTCGTCGCTACTGTATCACTAACTCTTAAATTACTCTGATAACAAATTTTAATGAAAATCCCTTATAATTGATTATGAAAATGGTAGTAAGTTTTTCGCAAATAAATATTCATCACTATGAAGCAAATACGTAGATAAAAGTGCATTAAAAGATCGCAATTCATTCACATGTAAAAACATAATTTAGTTGCATCTACAAGTATCCACATCTGAAATGTACAAGTTCTACAAGTATCCACATCCTAATCTACGAAAGAGTTGACTATCAAAACACAACTCTTTTCTGAAATATGATCCATCATCATCACGACGGCTCATAGCTTCAACCAAAAAGAGATCTTCCTCCAAGTCACCTAATGTTGTTCGTCTGCTCACACGAACTAAGGTTCGCAATCATCACAGTTACCAATCCATACGGTACAAACAAAGCAAATGTGAGTTTATCATGTAAAAACAACAAGTAATAGATAGCAGTAGTTAGAGAAGGCAATCCAAAACATCACAATCTCATCACAACCCCTAATCATTTCATCACGCAAAAGACAACGATAGTCATCCAAATACATTCCACAGCCAACCTATAATGGTTAGACTGATGCATGCTTCTGACTCATCTCTCAGCATGCAATGTGGTACCATCCCGAAAATAGTCCAACACAAGGAGATGATGCAGCAGGATGTCAAGTTCACTCTGTCGTGGACAGGCCGCTCCCTCCCATTGGTGATAAGCCATGGGTCTCAGTAAAGGAGTTCCAAACAGTTGTGCCCCCCCAATACCTCTGTACTCTACAACCAATCATCCTATTTCTGTAAAACAAATGAAGTATGCCACGTGGGTATCATCAATGCATACAATCCCGAGTCTTGCTAGTGATATCTGTTATAATCGATTACAACGCTTATGTAATCGATTGCATAGTGCCAAGTCCGTCCTTTGGAATTTTTATAGAAACCCAAAGAATCCTTGACCGCCTTTGACCGACTTCGACCGACCTCGTCCGACCTTGTTCGGATTCTTCCCTCAAGTTGTTATATCTAAGTGCCAACCCGGACACCTAATACTTCACACCGGCACACTTGTTTGTAGTGTTTGTGAGTTACGTAAGAGACGTATGTGTCTATTTTGGTGATATTTGGAATGGCCTATGTGATGGCTTGAGATATTTTATGCAACGATACCATGGGGGTGTATGGCAGTATCCTAGCCAGGACGAGTTGTTCCCAGGCCGAGCCATGCATTGATGGAGCCCATGGTGATCTGAATGCGGGTGGATATACATAGATACCCACGGGGGTGTATGGTAGTATCCTAGCCAGGACGAGTTGTTCCTATGTCGGGCCATACATTGATGGAGTCGTGGTGATATGCTGCATATAGACACATAAGATGCCGAGACCGGATGGTGAACCTTGCAAGGACCACGGTCAGTGCATCAGTGAGCCAGTGTCGGAGCGGCCCTCGTTTGGGGCGATATGTATGTACATGGGAAGGTATGGAGATCCTAGCCAAGACGGGGTTGTTCCTGTGTCAGGTCATACGTTGATGGTGCCCATGCGAGACATACAACATTTTCCATGACAGAAATATGATTAATGATTGGCTGTAGGGTACCGAGGTACTGGGGGGCCACATCTGTTGGGAACTCCTTCTTACACCCATTTGGCTTATCACCATGCGGGGTGCTTCCTGTGCACGACAGAGTGACCCTGACAAGCTACTGCATCATCTAACCATAGGGATGGCCAATTTCCGAGATGGTTGATAAGCGTTTGTCGTGTGGCTTCAAAACAATTAAACTACGCTAATTCTGTAGCACAGGATTAACCTAGGTCGACTCAGAGACACAATCAATATGGTTCCAACTTCAATTCACTAGTAAATAATGGGGGGGAGGGGATTTTTATCAAACAGTTTGTATGCGCTAAATGAAAATTGCAAAAACACAAACTACGATTAAAGATTAATGCAGAAACTAACAGAATTGATAACAAGTAATGTAAAACAGATTAAAGAACATCAATCCAATTCACCAAACCAAGCTATTCGAATCATCATCATTCTCAGAAATTTATCCTATTGTGAAAGTTCATTCAATTTCATTAGGAGTAGTTCAATCGAATTAACCCCTAAATTAATTGAAACCACAAACCCTAATTGAAATATCATCCAATTAATCTGTGCTTTATATTCGAAATTAGGACATGAATCCATAACCTAATCCGTTTTCAATTCTAAACGCATTTATAATCATGAAAACAAAATAGCAATTGAAGAAGAAAGTGAACATTCACACAGAATTTGAAATACTAAACCAGAACTCAAATTCTCCTCTTGCTTGGATTGGATCCTTGGATTGAGTGATTATTTAGCCATCCATGATGATCACCAAGGAAAGCCCCATGAAATAAGTGCAGAAAAATGGAAGAATAGCAAAGTGGAAATGAAGAAGATGAAAAACAATGAAGAACAAATGAGAGAAAATGAAGAACAAGCTTTTGATTCTAAAACTTAAAAAGAGAAAAATAAAGTTGTTTGTGCAAAATGTAATGTGTGCTGTCCAAGTTTCACTAAGGTCACTAATATGTAGTGACTAAGTCTGAAGAAAAGAATGGGCCATGAACAAAACCCATCAATTCTAATTATTTGCTATTTACAACCATAAAATCAAATTCGCAGCCTAAAATTACAAGTGCAGAGGTTCTGATTTCGAAGCTTAAAATGACCCTCCAAATGACAGAATTGGCCTCGGGCTATTTCTAGCAAACTTGTAGATATTTTTTTTTTCTTTCCAGGGACTCCTAGAACGCTCCATTCGGAGTTCCGTAGAGCTCTGTAGGTCCTATACAAGCCAGATACGTCAAGTGAGCTTAAAATCTGAAAATACGCAACAATTAGCAATTAAGCCCACTAACTTGCCTAAGACAAAAACTGAATTAGAATGGGAAAATAAAAGTCCAAGAGAAGTCAAATAAGCTAAGAATGATAGAAAAATATTTAACTAAAGGCACTCCATTAATGGTACCACATTGCATGTTGAGAGTTGAGTCAGGAGCATGCATCATGCTAGGCATTATAAGTTGACTTGTGGAATGTTCCTAGATGCCTGTTTATGTTGGTTGCGTGTTGAAATACCTGAATTGTGTGGTGATATTGTAACGCTTGGACTGTCTTCCTTAACTAATGTTATCTTTTGCTTGTTATTTTACATTATGAACTCACCTTTGCTTTGTTGTACCGGGTGGTTTGGTACCTGTGATGATCGCGAACCGTGTTCGTGTGAGCAGATGGGATAGCAGTAGGTGACCAAGAAGATGACCACTTTTTGGTTGGAGCCGTCGAGTAGCCGGGATGTCGATGGACTAGATCCCGGGCAGGAGTTGAATTTTGCTAGATACACCCCTTATTTTTGATAGTCACACCCGTGTTTTGTTAGTTACACCCCTGACGTTTACTTTCTTGTTTCCTTTGTAAAACACTTGTACATTTAGACATGGATAATTGTACTTACAACTAAACCACGTTTTGTATATGCATATATTTATAAAATTGAGACGTTTTTATACGTGTCTTGTTTAGGACTATGATAGTTATGTGCTCACGAAAAAAAAATGTACCACCATTTTCAAAATTAAATTAAAGAAGTCTTCAGTTAAAATATGTTTATGGAGTGGTTAAGAGTTAGTGATACAGTAGCGACGAGGCTGGTCGTTACAGAGTCGACTTTATAGTGATGGATATGGATGAAGATAATGAAGTTTCATTGATTCTTGGCAGACCTTTCATGATGACTGCTAAAGTGGTGATTAATGTTAATGATAAAAATCTCTCTGTCAAGGTGCAAGATGGTGAAGTACAGTTTAACATATTTAAGGCCATGGATAAAATGAGTGTTTTGTTGGATATAGGGGGAGCTGGAAGAAGATCAAGGCAAGGATGAAGTTGTTGCTTTAGAGTTTTATCTTTTTACATGCCAATCAAATTAAAGGCATTTGTAATTTGTCTAGTTGTTCAAGAAGCTTGCCTTGTGATCCTTGCATTGCATAAGCATATTCACATACATGAATTCATGGTTTAAGAAAAGCATATAAGATTACATGTTTGCATTTGGAAAGGAGTTTCTCATGGCTTAGGTTTTGAAAAATCAGAATGTGCACTTCCTTAATCGATTACAAGCAAATCGTAATCGATTACATAGCACAAAATGAAGAACATGCCTGATTGCCTTAATCGATTACCGCTCATATGTAATTGATTACCTAGGCTTATTCTTAAAATGATCATGACTGCCTTAATCAATTACCACTCATTTGTAATCAATTACAAAGGCTTATTTCATAAACTGAGACAAACTGATTTAATCGATTACATTGTTCTTGAAAGTTTTCCAGATTGTCTCAAGAACATTTTAATCGATTACCTAGCGTATTAATCGATTACTTTATGTAAAATAATTGATTACACTTACGTATTAATCGATTACATTCTGTTGAATCTATTTTCTATTTAAAGCTATTGGGTCTGTGCTTTTGAGAAGTAACATACAATCAAAGTTTATGAATTACCCAATACTTTCTAAGCTTTCAATGGTTCAAGAAACAGATTTTCTGAGTGATACATTTCTTGTTTGAAACCAAAAGATTACATGCTTCATTGATGATGATGTTTTAAACAAGGTTCTTCAAAAGAACTTCAAGAGAGTTGATTTTGATCATGTGCTTTCAAGTAACCTGGAATTGATTGGTAACATTTATTCATTCATCCATTCATCCATTGAGGATCACAGGTTGTATCTCTCTTGAACTTTCCTTGTGAAATGTTTTGTATCTTTTAAATTTTTGTAAGGCTAAGATCAAATAGCTTTCTTTCAAGCTTTCTAGAGTAGTGTTCTCTAGAGGAAAGAACTGAGTAGGGTTCTCAGGTTCTTTGTGATTAGAAGTCTAATAGGGTGTTAGATTTCAGATTCTTTATCTAGGTTTGATAAAGGTAATCACTTGTAATAGCTTGTAAAGAACATATTTGATTTAGTAGAACTCTAATCTGGTTTTGATTAGGAGGCACTGTATGTAGCTTCTCTTTTGCGGGGTGAACCAGTATAGATCTTGTATTAAACTTATTTCTGAATCTTGTTATCTGTATCTAACTTGTCTTGTGGTTTATCTCTTTCAAGATCAACAGTAAAAGTTTCTGAAATTGTATAGAGTGAAGGGTGAGTCTTGATTGATTAAAAATTGTAGTTTTTACCAAGCAATATTTGTGATACGATCTAAATTCCGCTGTGGATTGCAAAAAGTTTTAAAAGTCTGAAGTTTAAACCAATTCACCCCCCCTCTTGGTTTAGTGTGTGTGTTCATCCTTGTTTTCATGTTGTAGAAAAATAGATATCAGACTCTATCCAGCAATTGGATGCTTTCAGGGAAATTCTTTACCACCAATCTCTCTTTGAAGAGTTGAAATAAGAAAAGAAGATAGAAGAACCAATATTGGAGCTGAAAATGTTGCCACCATATTTAAAATATTTTTTTCTTGCACGTAATTCATAGGAACTAGTTATCATTAGCTAAAGTCTTTTTGATGAACAAGAAAAGAAATTGGCGAAGATTTTGACGGAGAACATAGAAGTTGGCTAGACCTTGTTTGATATTAAAGGTATCAACCCTTCTTATTGCATGCATAGGATTCTAAGGGAATAAGATTATAAACCTATAGCTCAGCCACATAGATACCTTAATCTAAGCATGAAAGAAGTAGTCAGAAAAAAAGGTGGTTAAGCTATTGGAAGTTGGAATGATATATCCTATATTAAATAGCTCGTGGGTAAGCCCTGTACAAGTTTTTCCAAAGAAAGGTGGCATAACTGTTGTGAAGAATGAGAAAAATGAGCTTATTTCGACTTAGACTATTACAGGTTAGAGAATACGTATCGATTACAGAAAGCTCAACAAAGCCACTAGGAAGGATAATTTGCCATATCTATTTAGGGATCAGATGTTGGAGAGATTAGCAGACCAATCATTTTGTTGTTTTGTTGATGGTTATTCAGAATATAATCAAATCTTTGTTATTCCTGAAGATCAAGAGAAGATCGCTTTTACTTGCCCCTTTGGTGTTTTCGCTTATAGGTGAAAACACAATGAACACACTTCAAATAACAAAAAGGGGGATGAATTGGTTAAAACAGATATTTTAAAATTTTCTCTAAAACAATTTACGGATTTAAAACGTGGATCGTATCACTCAATCACCCTTAATCAAAATTAGAAATTTTCTTTCAATCAAGATACACCTTGTATTGCATGTAATGTCAGAATTACTTCTTGTTGATTATAATTTGATCACCCAAATACAAGTAATGAAAGATATTCAGATTTAGAACACAAGACACAACAATTTATATTGGTTCACCTCACCAACATAGAGGCTACATCCAGTGTCTTCTAACCAACACTAGGTTAGAGTTTTCACTAAATCAAAAGTATTCTTTTACAAGAAATTACAAGTGATTATCTTTATCAACCCTAGATAAAGAATATGAATTCTAAAACACTGTTAGAAAAACAAATCACAAAGAACCTGAGAACCAAACCCTACTCAGATCTTTATCCCTAGAGAACACTACTCTAGAAAGCTTAAAAGAAACTATTCAATATTCACAATAGAATTTGAAACTTAGAAATTCTAAAAGAAAGATTCAAGAGAGACATAACCTGTGATCCTTAATGGACGAATGAATGAATGAACGAAGTTACCAATCAATCTAGGTTGTATGAATGCCAATGCTCAGAGTCAACTCTCTTGAAAAACTCTTTTTCTTTAACACATCATATCTAAAAATCAGTAATCTTTTGATCTCATACAAGATGTGTTTTACTTAGTAAATCAATATCTTGAACTTTTGAAAGTTTGAAAACTTTGGGTCACTCATAGACTTAAGTATTTTTCGTATTCATAAAGTGCAGACCCATAAAGCTTTAAATAGAAAATAGATTTAACAGAATGTAATTGATTAAAACGTTAGTGTAATCGATTATTTTAACATAAGTAATTGATTAATACACCAGATAATCGATTAATTCGTTCTTGAGCTTTCTGGAAAATTTTCACGAACAAAATAATCGATTAATACGTGATGTAATCGATTAAAGCAGTCATCAAGTATGTGAAAATAAGCTTTGGCAATCGATTACATAAGAACGGTAATCAATTAAAGCAGTCAAGCTCATATGTGAAATAAGCCTTCGTAATCGATTACAGAAGAGTGGTAATTGATTAAAGCAGCCTTGCATAATTTGTAAAAAGCACTTGGTAATCGATTATGTCTTTCTTGTAATCAATTAAAGTGCTCTTCATGGCTTTTCTAGAAATAAACACACGCATGTAATCGATTACATAGTGCTTGTAATCGATTAAAGCAGTGCACAATCTAATTTTTCCAAAAACATAAGCTACAAAATTTTCTTTGCAAATGCAAATAGTTAATCCTATTTCCAGATATGAATGCATGTAAATGAGTATGCAAATGCAATGCAAGGATCACAAGGAAATGTACTTGAACCACTTAGACAAATTACAAATGCCTTCAAATTGATTGGGCATGTAAAAAGCTAAAACATCAAGCCAATTACTTCAGCCTTGCTTTGATCTTCTTGCAGCTCCCCCTATATCCAACAATCTCTCCCTTTTTGGCTTTGAACATGCCAAATATCAATTGTCCATTTATTTAGCTTTTAATTGCTTTTGAGGGATGAATGATAGGAGTCTTATACTTGATATCCTGAAATCAAATCAGCCTTTTTGTCAAGTGCAAGTATCAAGTATGATGTTTGCATAAACATAAGTCATTCCTTAAAATTTTTTGCTCCCCCTGACTTGGGTAAATTTTACATAAGATACAGAGCATATGTTCATTCTATTTCTCTAATTTTGCTCCCCCTTAACTTAAGCATTTTTCCAATTAAAAAACAGAGCAGAGAGCAAAGCAGAACAAATAGAGTACAATCAATCAATCAAAGCACCATTACTTCTCCCCCTATTTGGCTTTTCAAAGACAAAAATAACAATGTTCATAGGATAAACGTGGAGAATATAGAAAAGAGAAAACTTAACTTGCATTAATTGAAAGATAAAGTGCAGTACATTAATCAAAGAGAACTTTATCTAGGAAACACAAACTAAAGCATAACAGCAACAGAATCTGGAAAGAAAACAAACAACCTAAAAAATGAGTTTATCAAAATCATCAAGAATAATCCTAGCTTCTATGTTTTCAAGCCTAGACTTCATCTCTTCCAAGGATGAGTTAGTCTCAGCCCTGTGCTCATGGTGAAGAGACAATAAGGCATCCATCTTTTGAATCATGAGAGATTCAAAAGGGCTGTAAGATGATTGTGCAGGGCCTTCAGCTTCTTCTTCTTCATTGCCTCCTTCTTCAGCATCAGTAGGAGGAATTTGTTGACCAGCCATCTGCCATCCATAGGGAGTCTTTAGCATCCCAAGCTTGTTTAGATGCTTTTCTTTAATGAGACTTGTGCTGGTGGTAGTGTTGTCAACAACTTCATTAGAGAGATCAATTTTGAAATAATCAATGAATCTGGATATCAGAACAACATATGGAAATTGATAACTGACCAATCTCTTAGCTTTCAGCATAGTTTCCTCAATGATGAGGATCCAGTTCATTTGTTTGGAGTTCTTCATTCCATAAACAAGTTGTATGTCATCATCTGTGGCTTGGGCGTGATTGGTTGACTGGTGCGAATTCGGCAAGTGTACCGTTCGTTTCAAGTAATAAAGTGAGTAAGTATAGTATCGTCTCCACAGGGATTGAATGCAATCTTATGTCAACTTAATGTCTTAGAAATTGGAAGACAAATAATGATTTGAAAGAGTTTGTTGAG
>QARZ01034738.1:0-12848 GCA_013407115.1 Glycine latifolia
ATCACTGATCCCCATTCTCAGTGTCTTTAGACTAGGAACTTAAAATTTAGGAGTAGACATCTGGTATCCTTGAATCCTCATGATCGTGATCCCATCACTGATACTTAAGAGATACCTATTCTATTCCAAGGGTTTTATCCAGTTACTCATATATATTAATAATGATATCGAGACAGAATATGAAACAAGATAAAGAGCGCTTATAATTTATGACAAAATTGAAAAGTACATGTACGTCCTAATCTAATGAAAAGATTGTCTCTAGGACATCTATATACTAACAGAAAACCCATCATATCATATTGTCATCCATTTGGATGAAAATGTAATATTCTCAACACAAAGGATAACTTGGGAAAATTTGATTCAAAAAGTGATAATGGAATATTTCTTGGATACTCTGAAACTTCAAAGGCATTCAGAGTGTATAACTCAAGAACCTTGGTATTTGAAGAAGCTATTCATATAATATTTGATGAAAATAAGTTTGATAAAGATTTATCATAGCAAGAAAAGTTTTTTGCAGATCTACGACTAGATGACAACTCTATAGCAACTAGCTCGTCTAGAAAGAATCTAGAGACAAATGTCCACTCAACAAGAAGTTTAGGAAGAGGTAACAGAACCCACTGGACACATCATGAGAAGAAATCACCCAAAAAGTCAAGTTATTGGTGATTTAACAGATCTTGTTCAAACAAGACCATCATTAAGAACACTAGAGCATATTGCATTGATTTCTGAAATGGAACCCAAACACATTGATGATGTAATGCAAGATGAAAATTGGGTGAAAGCAATGCAAGAGGAGCTTGATCAATTACAGAAGAATAATGTATGGAAGTTAGTCAAACTACAAAAAGGAAAGAAAGTTGTTGGAGCAAAATGGGTCTTTCACAACAAACTAGACGAAAATGGTAAGGTTGTGAGAAACAAAGCAAGGTTAGTTGCTAAAGGATACTGACAACAAATAGGTATAGACTGCAAAGAAACTTATGCACTTGTAGCATGTTCAGAGGCAATACACATCTTACTTTCATTTGTAGCATATAGCAATATGAAGCTGTATCAAATAGACATAAAAAACACATTTCTAAATGTCTGAATCCAAGAGGAAGTGTATGGTTAGCAACCTTAAGGTTTTGAAAGTGAAAACTTTCCTCAACATGTTTTCAAACTCAACAAAGCCCTGTATGGAATTAAGCAAGCTCCTAGAGCTTGGTACGAAAAACTAAGTTCATTTATCTTGAAAAATGGATTTGAGCGAGTGATGACGACCAAGATATGAATGCTTAGATTGGATCATTTCCGAATACAAATTTCAAACCCCAAGGATAGTTATTAGAAATTAAAGATAAAAGGTGGGAAATATTAAGAAGATGGTAATGAATAATGCCACGATTCATATTGGAACGATAAGTTTGAGGAGGATTTGCCACAAAGGAAAGCTTCATTGATAAGAATCGATTTGGGTTCAACCAAGAACCAAGAAGAGGCTAAGCTCCCAATTCAAGCAAATGCTTAATTTCATTAATCAAAAGTTATCCAAAAGTAACAATGTTTGAGTACTTATAAAGATAAGCCTATAATAAAACCTAAAAACACATAGTTTAGACCTATTTCAATTCACATTGAGGCCCATTAAACAAATAAACAAGAAATACAAAAATCCTCCTAGACGTTGCGTGCTAAGAGAGCCATGCTCGCTAAGCCCAAAAAACTCTCTGCCAAGGAATTGTGCTAAGCGAGAGAGACATGCATGCTAAGCAGGCCAAGGCAATGCACTAAGTGAGCCACGTGCGCCAAGCCTAAAAAAGTCTCTACCAGGTATGGTGCTAAGTGTAACATGCGCGCTAAGCGAGCTGCTCAACAATCTTCAATATGCTCAAATTCATCTCCTTATGGCATCCTCCATCCTCACCTTTGATAATTAGTCCATCCTGGATTCTCTTGGTCATCTCTTCTTGTAAAAGCTTGGCTTTGGACCTTGTCATTGGACCCTTCAATTCATGGAGTGCTTTTAGATCTTTATGCTCTTTGGATAGTCCTTTTTCATCCTTTCCTTCTTGAAAAGAATCCGTCCTCGAATTTTGCATCCAAACCACCTATATCGCAAGAAGAAAGATCAGTAACATTAAAACTAGAACTCACCCTATACTCACTTGGCAAGTCAATCTTGTAGGCATTGTCATTAATCCTCTTAAGGACCTTGAAAGGACCATCACCCTTTGGTTGGAGTTTAGATTTCATTTGGGAAGTAAATCTATCATTCCTTAGATGTACCTAAACCCAATCGACGAGTTCAAATACCATGGACTTTCTCCCTTTGTTGGAGTGTCTTGTATATTGTTCCATCTTTCTCTCAATTTGGTTTCCCACCTTTTCATGGAGATCCCTAACAAAAGTGGCACTAGAAAACCCATCCTTACTCAAAATAGAAGAATCATTAGGTAAGAGAATTAAATCAAGTGGAGATAAAGGATTAAAACCATAAACAACCTCAAAAGGAAAAAAGAAGTGGTAGAGTTGGTTACCTTATTATAAGCAAATTATACATGGGATAACCATTCTTCCCAATTTTTCAAGTTACCTTTGATGAAACACCTTAGGAGTTGTGAGTAGGGATGACAAAGTGGGCTTGGCCTGGCGTGTAACGCCCTGAAATTTCGATAACTGAAAATAGATGTTTGATGTATTTTTTGTGTTATTTGATTAGTTTAGATTAGTTGAATTATTGTGTAAATTATCCTTGTGCAATTGTTTAGTGTGGATGTTAAGTATGTAGAGTTTGTTTGAGCTGCATTGTAATTGAGTAATTTCGAGTTTGACCCAAAACCTGTTTTGGTAAAATCATAATTCTGGATTGGTTAACCGTTGGATCGTCCTCCAATTTTAATGATAGGCTCCTAACCTACATATTAAACTTTTGACCGTTGAGATTATTGAAATAACATTTGAATAATGAGAAACTAATTTTCAAATAAGCAGAAATTTTAAAATTGGGTCAGCTCGCCCAGGCAAATTTTGGCTCGCCTGAGCGAGTCAAGTCATTTATAAGTACGAACAACAGAATCCAAACTCAAAAAAATGGCTTTCTTACCCGCCAAAACAGAAACCCAACACCCTCCCCCTCCTCTTTCACTAGCCATGGCCATCGGTGACCACCACGAGCCACCGCCGCTTGCCGTTGGATCACCACACGGAGAAGAACACTTTAATCGAATTGGAATCTTCGAAACTCATCTTGAAGTTTCGGTAGAGAATGGAACCTCCAATCCTTCTTTCTTGGTTTCTTTGAGGTAACCTTGGTTTCCTTTGTCTTCTCCTAGCCAGTTTAAGCTTTTCTTGATGTCTCTTGCGTTTTGGGTACTGTTGTGGGAATTTTACCACTTCCTTTGAAAACCCTTTGAAAATGAGATGTTGTAAAGGTCTCCTTTTTATGAAATAGATATTATTTATGTGATCTTTGTTGAGCCCCGGTCATATTGGTGTGATCGAAATTTTAAAATGATGTTTTTTGGTGTGAACTCCCAAAAAACCCTTTTAGCCCCTTTTAGATTTGAGTAGGTATTTGACCCCAAATGTTAATATTGATCTTACCTTGAAAATCTATATTAAATTGTCTTCAATTTGGTATATACAGCTCTGTGTTTGGACAAAACATGCGTATTGAAGGATCTGAAAACAACACTGTGAGGTTTTAACAGGAGAACTCCTAGTTAGGTAAGGGGAGTTTATTATTTGGTTAAAGTTTTGATACCATAGTTGGGGCTAGGGAGCCCAACTATGAAGATAATTGCATATCCCTACTGTGTGCTGGTTTTCAAGAAAAATTACGTTTTTAACTGATGGGATGCGATGTATTTATGATTGATGTATGCTTGTTTCTATTTGAAAACAAGGATGAACACACACACTAAACCAAGAGGGGGGTGAATTGGTTTAAACCTTAAACTTTTAAAACTTTATATGATACATAGCAAAATTTAGATCGCATCACAAAAATTACTTGACAAAAACTACAGTTTATACTCAATCAAGACTCTCTCTTCACCTTACACAAGTTCAGAAACTTTTTCTGTTGATCTTGAAAGAAATAAACCACAAGACAAGTTACATACAGATAACAAGATTCAGAAACAAGTTTAACACAAGATCTATATTGGTTCACCCCTCAAAAGAGAAGCTACATCTAGTGTCTTCTAATCAAAACCAGATTAGAGTTCTACTAAATCAAATTTTTATTTTACAAGCTGTTACAAGTGATTATCTTTATCAACCATAGATAAAGAACCAAAATTCTAGCACCCTATTAGAAATTAAATAACAAAGAACCTGAGAACCCTACTCAGTTCTTTACCCCTAGAGAACACTACTCTAGAAAGCTTGAAGGAAAACTATTTGACTTTAGCCTTATAAAAATTTGAAACACATAAATCAATTTACAAGGTAAGTTCAAGAGAGATTTAATCGATTGCAGTGGTGGTAATCAATTAAGGCAGTCAGGCATGTTTTTGAAATAAGGCTATCTAATCGATTGCGCTTTGCCTGTAATCGATTAAAGTGTTCTTCATGGATTTTCCCAAAATTTCACAAGCTGGTAATCGATTACTTATTGCCTGTAATAGTTAAAGCAATGCATATTCTGATTTTTCAAAATCTAAGCCATGAAAATTCCTTTTCAAATGCAAACATGTAATCTTATATGCTTTTCTTAAGTCATGAATGCATGTATATGATTATGCTCATGCAATGCAAGGAGCACAAGACAATCTTCTTGTACAACTAGAAAAATTACAAATGCCTTCAATTTGATTGGCATGTGAGAAGCTAAAACTCAAAAGCGACATCTTCATCCTTGCCTTGATCTTCATCCAACTCCCCCTATATCCAACAATCTCCCCCTTTTTGGCTTTGATCATGCCAAATACCAATTGAACATTTGTAGCCTTTAAGTGCATGAGAGAGATGAATGATAGGAGCTTTAAACTTAACCTGAAATTCACTCAGCCTTTTGCTAATATCAAGAGTTAAGTTTCCTTGCATAAACATAGATAAATTCTTAGGTTGCTCCCCCTGTTTTTAGGTATTTTTTACATATTCAGAGAAATAGATTCAGAGCAATATAAGATTCAATTTCATTAAGTACAACACATGTTTCATTTTCAATTATTTTCTCCCCCTATTTGGCTTATCAAAGGCGAAAAACATTGTAAGATCAACACAAATATGAAAGAGACTTGTAAATAGAAAGCAAACACAAACACAAATTCAAACATCCTAATCTAGGGCTCATCAAACCCATGTAGAATCATTTTCTAACATTACTGATGTACACATTAATTCACCTCGAATTGATCCCTCGCATTCGAGAATCCTAAGGATATTTACCGAATATCGATCCCTCACATATGAAGTAAATAACCCAGCATTACAATCATAATCTTATGCTATTTGCAATCAAAATGTTATGCTATATTCCTAGCAACGTAACATAAAGAGTAAAATCATTCAGTTCAAATTCTAAGGGCACTTTCCAATCAAGCTTAGAATCTAATTTCATGAAACTAGTGATCAAGTAGAATCAAGCATTAAAAACAAAATGAAATCACCAGAATGAGTTCAAAAGATTCATACATATATCAAATATTAAAATAGATACAAAAGGGTACGAAGATTTCATCCAATCCTTTGGAAAAACTAACCGATCATGGTGTAGAGTAAGAGATCAACAAAAAACATGATGAAGGTGGCAATCCCTGGCTCATTTCTACAGAGTTTCCACTCCTTTTCTCTCTTCTCTCACCTCTTTCTAAGCCTCTTAGGCTGTTCCTCACATTCTCTCCATAAAAAATCATGTTTTCTTCTTCATATGCATGGCTATTTATAGGAAAAGGTGACCAGCTTAGGCCAACTCGCCCCAGGCGAGTGATTTAGCCATGTTTTACTCACCTGAGCGAGTTAAAACTTAATCCTAAAGAACTCCACTCACTCAGGTGAGTTATATACACATGATTCACTCGCCCAGGCGAGTTAAAAACTTAATGTTGAAGAAAGATGCTAGCTTGGGCGAGTTCTAGGCGAATTTGCTCCAAGAAGTTTTCTATTTTGACCTTTTTGCCTTTTTTGCTTGTCTTGCTTGCTTTGGATGCCCCAGATACACTTGATACCTATCGAAACACCAAAATTGATGGATGAATCTTCCAAAATGTAAACAACATATTTATATATGTATTAATAAGCAAGTTTACTGAAATCAAAAGATAAGTGTCAACAGTACAATCTTGGGATTAACTAAAATATGGCACTTATCAACGCCCCCTAACCTAGAATCTTGCTTGTCCTCAAGCAAAGTAAGGAAAATAAAACTACTAATACTAGAAGTATAAAAAGAAGTGTAAAAATATTTCTATATTTAAAAACGTGCTTTATAAAGAATCAACTTTCAAAAAGTGATCAGAACAATATTTTCAAATAATCAACTATGAGAATTGAAATTACAAAAGATGGAATTCACCAAACCAAATGAGATTAAGACCAATTTATATTTTATTTCTAAAGAACATCAGAGGAAACACTTGATTGATTCAAATAGAGGAAAACCTCTCAAAGGTGTTTATTTCTCCCACAGGTAAGTGTTTCTTCTCAATTCCAACACTGATATGTTATAGATCAATTTTTGCAGTTTATTTCCCATCAAATCAAAGTACATAATTATCATGGATCTTTAGGACTTTTAAGGGTTGGGTCTGGCTTTGAAGGAAATCTTGGTTTTTCTGGATATTCAAAGTTACCTTGAGAATAGGAGAGCAAACAAATTAAGCTAAAACAAGCTATTATCACTTCCTATTTCTTTGCTCTTTCTACCAAGTTTATCAATGTTTCTCATACCAACGTCCCAATCACCCAACTTATAGAATTTACAATACTTTGTACAATTTAGAACACAAGGAATTTGTTTCCTTTTTCTTTTTCTTTTTATTTTCTTTCTTTTCTTTTCAATAACTTTAGCCACATTTGAAAACAAAGCATGTTTATCACATTAGCCATCCAAATGATAAAAGTTTCTAACAAAATCCCTTTTTGCTCTCCTAACCTAAGGTAAGGTGGAAAATTCTTAATCTAGGTTAGTGTTCCAATAAAATCATAAGTGTTTAGGCTCAAAAGGGCTAGCAAATGGTAATTTATTATATATTGGGATAACTTTTTGGCCAATGGTTTTAAATGTATAAGAAAGAAAGAAGGCCTAAATCATATCCATGCATCACATGTCATGACAATTAGAAATTCAAGCAAAATCACTATTAAACATATCAATGAGGACACTCAATGCAATTTCTGTGGGTACATACAGTCACTTAAGCTTAAGGCCTATTTTAACGTTTAAATCAAATCAGTGTTTTCAAAGTTGTTCTTTATCTAGTTAATGTAAAAAATATCTATCTTCATTTTGGTATTTGGAAAACCATTTATTGTTTTTCATTCTCAAAGGTTTTTAAAAATAATTTTGTCGAGTTCTGATCCTAAAAAGCAAATTTTCAAATCTGTTGATTCTTTTCAAAACATGTTGTGTTCCAGAAATATTTGTCTTTTTAAGTCCCAAAATTTTTATACATATTCTATACTATTGTTAATAAAACAAAAAAATTTATAAAAAAATGTGTACTTCCAAAAAGAGGGAACCTCTGTGTACACAATCAAGGTGAGCAATACCAAAAAGAAAAAAGCGCGCACAACTATTCAAGCAAAAATCCAACATAATAAATAAGGAAGTAAACAAGGAAATAATGTACTAAATTTTAAAAATAAATCGTAAAAAAATATAAAGACAATGTCACAAATTTTGAAGATCATGGCTGAGGAGCTCAGTCTCCTCCATTGAGATAATCAATAGGATCTGCCATGTCCTCATCCTCATCTGCCCTGCCTCCTCCTAAAAATAGGTTTCTCCCCAAGCCCTGCAATGGTTGTTCTAACAAAACAAATGATATGTTAAAAAACATAAGACAAAAACTTCAAAAGTAAAGAAATATAATTCAAAAACATAAGACACAAATTAAAACAAAGCTTAAAGACACTGGGTTGCCTCCCAAGAGCTTCTTTAACATCTTTTTAGCCAGACGCCTTTGTTATGGCTCAGCCTTCCAGTAATTGAACAATAATGGTAAGCCAATGGTTTCTATGTTTTCCTTCAGAATTTCACCAGCTTCTTTTCTTCTTCAAAAACACTTGAATTACTGATGATTGGTTTCTGTGAATCATCTGGAAGAAAAACATATTTAAAATGTGGTGATATTGACTTTACCTCCATCTTTTATTTTTGATTCTTCTTTTCCTCTAGTAATTCTTCAAACATAGATTATTGGTAAGGAATTTCCTTGAAAGCATTTAGTTGTTGGAGACAATTTAAACTTTCATTTTCTTCACATTCACTCATCTCCTCAAATGCTTCATTCAATGTTTTCTTTGAACAATCTTTTCTTTGAATCAACCTCTTGGAGTCAGAAATTACTTCATCCAAGACATCCACTCTAAAACACTCCTTTGGTTCTTGTGGGTTAACCTATGTGTTTGCTGAAAAAGGTCCATGTCTATGCTCAGATAGTTGTTTTGCAAGTTGTCCAACCTAAACTTCAAGATTTTTAATGGAAGCCTCAATGTTCTTTTGATTTGTGATGGATATTTGCATAAACTAAGTAAGAGTATCTTCCATTTTTTATATTCTATCAGGCTGGGCTTCTTGTTATTGTGGTGGTAGACCCATATTTGAAGAACCTGCATAAAATTTGTTAGAGGGACCTGCAAAAGAAGAGTTAGTGGGACCATAATATGTATTATCATTTTGCTGCCTCCAGCCATAAGGCTGATTTGAACCTGGACCACCTATGTAGCCTTGGTAATTTCCTTGAAAATTTTGTTGAGGTCTAGTTTGATTCTGCAAATAATGAGCTTCCTCTTCCTGTTGGCATTCACTAGGTGCTGGACAGCAGCCATTCTGATGGTCACCACCACAGAAATAACATCTTAGAACTTGATGAGCTTGGTATGTTTTCTATGATCCACCATGTCGAAATTGTTGAGGAAGTTGGCCTATCTATTTTGTTAAGGCCTCTAATTGTTGATCAAGAGTTTATTTTGAGCTAGAATTGCATTCTGAGTATCCAGCTCCATTATACCTTTTCTCTATACTGGAGATCTATCATGGTGAGACTGGTAATCACTAGCTGCTATGAAGTCAATGATCACAATTGCTTCCTCTGGGCTCTTTAACATCATAGTACCTCCAGCCGAGGCATCAAGAATCATCTTTGTTTGAGGTCTTAAACCACTGTAGAAAATGTGTAGTTGTGCAACATCATCAAAGTTATGGTTTGGGCACCTTCGCAGTAAGGATTTAAATCTCTCCCATGTCTCACAGAGAGGTTCATCAAACCCTTGGGTAAAAGTAGCAATCGCTGATTTTGTGCTTATAAATCTGGATGGAGGAAATAATCTAGCAATGAATTTTTCCTCCAATTCTTCCCAAGTGCTGAGACTTTTGTTTGGTTGGGATTGGAGCCAGGTCTTTTGCCTTACCTGTCAAGGAGAATGGAAATGCTCTGAGATAGACAGCTTCAACATCTTTATCAGAAGCTCCCATGGTACTGCATAGCTCTATGAAGGTAGACAAATGTGTGTATGGATCTTCATGATCCATACCAGCAAAAGGATGTGAGCCAATCAAACTGAGCAATGCTTGCTTCAATTCCGCAACCTTGTTACTAAAAGGAGGAATGACTATGTTGTTGTAATGTTTTGGTCCTTGTTGGTAAGCATAGTCACCAAGAGTCCTCATTGGTGGTCTATTTCCTTCTCCTCCTTTATCATCCATAATATCAATTATAAGTGGCTTTTGGAGAAGGAGAATAGAAGAAGATTAACCTGGTGGCTTATTGGTTGTTTGTTTCTTATTCTCCCTATTTTTCCTTTTTGCCTTGGTAATTTCTGGATCAAATAATGTTTTATCTGCAGAAAACTTATCTCGTATATAGGGAAAAAGAACAAACTCCAATAACCCATACGTACTGAAGTTAATGAAAATAAAATAACAAGAAAGAATTTATACAAAACCAAAATAAAATAAATAACGAAAGTAAAGAAAAAGTCCTATTCAATTAAAAAATTAACTCTAAAAGAACAAATTAAGCGACTTAAGTCCCCGGCAATGACGCCAGAAACTTGTTAGACTCTTGGCAAGCGTACCAATTGTCACTGCAGATTACAAAATTTATAAAAGATCGTCTCCACAGGGAATTGAGTTACTCAATTAATCCAAATAAAATTTAATAGTTCAATAGTTATGTACAATAAATGTACACGGAATTTCATGAGTTTACGGAAATAACGGAAAATTACGAAAACTAGTAAAATTAAATTTAATTGATTTATGAGAACGTAGGATTGGGTTTCATCATTCATACCCTTAGTATCCAATTAACATTTAACCTATATGAATCATTTTCTAACATTACTGATGCACACATTAATTCACCCCGAATCGATCCCTCGCATTCGAGAATCCTAAGGATATTTACCGAATATCGATCCCTCGCATATGAAGTAAATAACCCAGCATTACAATCATAATCTTGTGCTATTTGCAATCAAAACGTTATGCTCTATTCCTAGCAACGTAACATAAAGAGTAAAATCATTCAGTTCAAATCCTAAGGACACTTTCCAGTCAAGCTTGGAATCTAATTTCATGAAACTAGTGATCAAGTGAATCAAGCATTAAGAATAAAATGAAATGACCAGAATGAGTTGAAAAGATTTATACATATATCAAATATTAAAATAGATACAAAAGGTTATGAAGATTACATCCAATCCTTTGGAGAAACTAACCGATCATGGTGTAGAGTAAGAGATCAACAGAAGACATGACGAAGGTGGCGATCCCTGGTCCATTTCTGCAGAGTTTCCACTCATTTTCTCTCTTCTCTCACCTCTCTCTAAGCCTCTTAAGTTGTTCCTCACGTTCTCTCCATAAAAAATCATGTTTTCTTCTACATTTGCATGGCTATTTATAGGAAAAGGTGACCAGCTTAGGCCCACTCGCCCAGGCGAGTGATTTAGCCTTGTTTTACTCGCTTGGGCGAGTTAAAACTTAATCTTGAAGAACTCCACTTGCTCAGGCGAGTTATATACACATGATTCACTCGCCTAGGCAAGTTAAAAACTTTATGTTGAAAAGAGATGCTAGCCTAGGCAAATTTGCTTCAAGAAACTTTATATTTTGACCTTTTTGCCCTTTTTGCTTGTCTTGCTCTCTTTGGATGCCCCGGATACACTTGATACCTATCGAAACACCAAAATTGATGGATGAATCTTCCAAAATGTAAACAACTCATTTATATATGTACTAACTATAAAACAACTATAAATTAGGGGAAATTTATAAGCAAGTTTATTGAAATCAAAAGATAAATGCCAACATTACAATCCTGGAATTAACTAAAATATGGCACTTATCAGATGTTTAACTCTTCAGCATCAAATATCTTCCCAAGACCAGGAAGATGATTTACAATATGAATGAATGTTGTTTGGAGTTGAGATATGTTTTTGGTGGTGTTCATCTTGAACATTTCATACTCATAAATCAAGGCATGCTTCCTTGATCTTCTTACTTCATCAGTCCCTTCATGAGTGACTTCCAACATCTCCCACATCTCCTTTGCACTTTTATACCTAACAGTTCTAAAAAATTCGTCAGAAGAAAGTGCAGAAGTAATCATGTTCTTAGCTTTAAAATCATATTGAACAACTTTCTTCTCTACATCTGTCATCTCATCCCACTCTTTGGGAATCATATCATACCAACAATTTTAATGGGATTCAAAGGACCTTTTTCTATTGCATTCCAAACACCAGGGTCATTTGATTGAATGAAAATATGCATTCTATTTTTCCAAAAACTGAAATGTTCTCCTTCAAACATCGGAGGACGATTGAGGGAGGCACCCTCCTTGAAGGTAATTTGTGTGGTATTCATTTTCTTTTTAAAAAAGGATAGTGATCTTGAATAACACTCAATAACCTGCTCTTGATACCAATTGAAAACAATATGAACACACATAATTAATCAAGAGGGGGGTGAATTGGTTAAAACAGGGTTTTTAAAAATTTATTTAAAACAAGTAGTGGATTTAGGATCGTATCACAAGGACAGCCTTTTGAAAAAGAAACTTTCAGTCAACCAAGAAACACCATTCACAGAAAGCAATAATAGAAAATATTTTTCTGTTGATTCAAGATTATCTAAAAGACTAGCAATCAATGAAAGATATATGAGATTAAGAGAAAGTAATCAACACAAAGAACTATATTGGTTCACCTCTCAATAAGAGAAGCTACATCTATTTTCTTCTAACCAAACCTTGGCTAGAGTTCCACTATAACAAAATATATTCTTTACAAGCTTACAAAAGATCACCCATTATTAATCCTAGATAAAGAATTGAAATCTAAAAATCCTTCAGACTTCTAATGATCAAGACACAGAGAACACTTCTCTACTCTTCCCTCTAGAGAACCCTACTCTAGAATATCTTTAAAAAACCTTTTTGAAATAGCAACTTAAAGGATGAAATGTAAAAACAAAATACAGCTAGAGTTTAGAGGAGAGATACAACCTTATGATCCAAAGAATGAAAATGCATGTTATAATAATCCAGTGTTTAGTTCGGGTTCGTGTGACCGAGTTGTCACCTTAGAAGGGAGTGTAGATGGCACCTTTACTAATCCGGGATCGTGGTATGTAACGCCTCTCTTTACCCTCTCGTGCTTTGGTATATTTTAGATAA